>CM069594.1:2489923-2618572 GCA_035771175.1 Paratinospora sagittata | reverse complement strand
TCACATGCCAAAAGGATGACATTCTTCGGGTGTGGACCAACGCATGGAATTTTCGCGTTGGGAATGAATTCGATTGGATACGCTGCCCGAGTGTTCTCTGTGAAATAAAACAACATTATTAGAAATGGCATCTCAAAGAAATGTCATAAGAATAATTCAAGATCTCATATCTCTATTATTTGGATCTAATTTGTCTTTATACATGAAAATATAAAATTATTTCATTCAATCCCAAATAGGGACCAACCTGACCTTGGCCCAGTTTTGTATCATCTATACATATATATACTGTTTTTAACAAAGACGCATATTAAATGAAATGGAAGAACCAATCTGGCCCATTTATATATGCAGTCATTCATACTGAGGATGACGGTTCAGAGTTTATATATACTGGAGCCAGTTGTGTCTTGGGCCAGATAATACTAATTCTTGGAGAATTTCACTATATATGATCAGTACAGCATTGAAGCGCTTACGTTTTTGTTTGGATTGACAAATTATTTCTGGTTTTACCCCATATTTTCTTCGCCTAATAATTGAATATAGACTTGATCATAATTCTATAACAATACCTGTGACAGACTTGTCGGAATAATCCACCTCGCGGGTGTGTTCATCAAACACCACATTTTCTACCACTGCCAAACAGAAACCAGTCATTTAAGTAGAGACCTCAATTGTATAAGCCATGAAGTTATGTACAGTAGCAAATAACTTCAGAATTCACAATTCTTTTCTTTTCTTTTTTTGTTAAAGCTATAGGAATGCTGCTTACCTGCTCCAAATTTGATAGCATTCCAGATATCAGGTTCTTTTTCCCTAGAAAGATCAATGCACTTGGCATAACAACCACCCTCAATATTAGAAACACCATTCTCACTCCAGCAGTGTTCATCATCTCCAATCAAATACCGATTATGATCTGTAGACAGAGTTGTCTTCCCAGTACCTATACATAATTCAAAGAAAACTCATAAATGGCAACTAGAAATGGCCTAAAAATCCACAAGCGTACCCGCGAAGGAGAGACACACAAAGAAAGTAAAGAGGGGCGTATCAGAGACTGCAGGAGGGCAATGATGGCCTTGGGCGATCTCGAACCGGCGGGTGATACTGTACCTGATAATCCAAAGAAGAGGGCAATGTCGCCATCTTTCCCCATATTGCAGCCAGAGTGTAAGGAGAGGATTTGACGCTTAGGCATGAGATAGTGCATAACGCTGAACAGACCCTTCTTCATTTCCCCGGCGTACTGAGTGCCAAGGATGACCATTTCTCTCCTAGCAAGATTAAGATCTATGCTAGTGGAAGATGTCATGTAGTGGGTGTATCTGTTGCATGGGAACTGCCCAGCATTGTAAATGGTGAAGTCCGGAGTACCAAAATTCTCCAGCTCTTCAGGTGTGGGTCGGATACACCTGCGTATCCACCCAGTTATGCCATGTACACAACACACTAGCTTATACATAGATTCCATTTCATTTTACATCTGATCATGATCATCTGCACATTTTCTTCTATAGCAACTTCATATATCTATATATATATATATATATAGTAATTAAGTCTATATAATAAGTATGTTTGTTATGAACGTTAAGGGGACTTATCTGGGTAGGCTTAGGCTTCTGATAAAAGTGATCTAAGTTTTACTTACATGTTGTGCATGAATAAGGAATGGTAAGCCCTGGCAGAGACAATCCTGACTTTGATTCTGTGCTCCGGATCCCAGTTCAGAAACTGATCGTTCACAAACACCTGTAAATCACAAATGAAAACCGTGATGAATCACCACCATCTGGCCTCCACGGCTTATATGATAGGTTGAAATAATGTAGACCATACTCTTTGCAAATGTAAGTCAGGTTATGAAAATAATTAAAAAAAAAAAAAAACAAGAAGTAATTTGGGCTTTTTGTCTTCCAAGGGGGAAATGAAGGGGGACTTATAAAATAGAATAATGAAGTGATTAAGGTGTTATAAATTGCAACACGTCATTACTTTTAAATTGTATCAAATCACCCGTTAACATCTAATTTAATACAAATCTAAAAGTGTCAAGGTGACATAGTTTACACTCCAAAACACAACCCAATCAATGTAGCATCACTAGTTGCTTGAATCACATATTAATACTTTATTTAATGAAAATCTTAAGGTGACAACTGGGAGTTGGGTCCAGTGGTTGGGAAGGTTGCAAGACAAAAGTCTCTAATACGTTGACCAATGGTGTCTAATGACATTTGTAGCTGTGCACAGAAATCTTAATAGGCGCCAACCTCAAAAATAAAAAATCTTGAGGTGACAGAATAACGCAGACTTCCTGCGGTTTCTTTCACATTCAATTTAGCATCTTAAGTTCAAAATGAATTTCAACATTAAATATAAATATTTTTATTTTATTATGCATTTTTTGTTTATCAAAAGCTGACTCAGGTTCAGGACTGACACAGTTAAGGCCAGGGGTAAGAAGGAAGCAGAGGCATCTGATCTTGGAGAATTTATTCGACAACAGTGGTTCAGAGATTCGAAATACGACCAGACATCTCATTTATGTTAAGGGTCATTCAGTCAGATAAGACTACAATAGGGCAATTAGAAACTCCCCTAGATTGAACCTCACCAGTGGGGATAAAGAGGCACGGCAGTCGAGCTCAAAACGGGACAGAAACAATGAACAAGAGGGCAGGGCAGGGCAGGAACCATAATGGGTTCTGTTGGAATTTCAACGTCTGCTTATATGTTCTTTCCGACTAGGCAAATCTTTTCAGCACTAGCTGACACGTGGAAGAGAGATGATGTATTCCCTCAATCCCTCTCTATGGCTACTACTGGGCCAGGGACACGTGGATTCATCACATCATAATGGAGGATGATGCATTGCCGGTATGGCTTAGAAAGGCAAAGCACCTTATTATTCTCTAGTAATCTGGAAGATGGGAGACAAGAAGAAAGTGTCCCAATTTATAAGACGACGAAGCTTCATCTTTTGGTTTCCTACCTTTCTTCTGAATTATGAGAAATAAAATAACTAAACTAGAATAAAAAATAATAATTTTTTTTTTTAAAAAGAAGTTGAGTGACATTACCACCAATATGCTTCTGTTGAACCGAGTAAAAGCAACGGTAAAAGACGAAATGGGTGTTTCCACAGTTTTTTGAGGGTATTTGCGTCAGTGTATGTAAGAAAAAGTCAAAAAGTCGCCGCTTTGGTTAGCCTTGGCTTGCGGATAAAATGTTTTCACATTTATCTTCTTCCTTTTCTAAGTAACTGCTTTTTTTTGTCTTCTTCTCATTTGTTTTATGCCTTTACGATTATTTTTTTCTTTAATCTCATTTTTTTTAATTATCTAGGCAGAGATAATAGAAAATAACAAGTTAAAATAAAAAATAAAACAGGAAAAAAAAAATCTAGCCTTGGGTTGGGTACTACTAAGGAAGGCTGCAAGTGACTAGAAAAAAATAATAATGTGAATATGTTGAATTCTAAGACACTATAATATATTATTATATTGGCAACTTTAAACCACTAAAATTCTATTGTATTTAATATAGCTTCCCTAATTTTGACACACATATATGTATAGAAGTCAGAAGAGCATTCATGAGTACCAACCTTGTCCAAGGAATTCAAGTAATCAACGGCTCTTTCTCTGTTAACCATGAAAGTGTGCTCGTCCATTTCAATGTTGGGTGATCCCCTAATGGAAAAGCAAATTAACAACAAATATATCATGAAAGTGGAAGACTAAGTTCAATAGAGAGAAAAATATGGTCAAGTCAATAGAGCAAAAAATAAAAATAAAAACAAAAGCAATGGAAAGCGATGGGATGGTGAGAAATTAGGTGAGTTTTTTTTCTTTTGCTTACTTTCCCCACCAAAGCTCTTCCTCTGTAGTCTCATCTCTCACAACACGCTTATCTCGGGGAGATCGACCCGTCTTCGCCCCTGATAGCGTCGCTAATGCTCCCGTCGCCGTTATGAACGACCCTTTCTCGTACTTTATCGCCTGCTCGTACAGCTCTGCAAAATATAAAGATATAATTCAAAAGCTGAGAAAAAAAATATATATATATATACATATATATACATACATATATATATATATATATATATATATATATATATATTTTTATTTTTTTTATTTTTTTTATTTTTTTTGATACTCTATTACTTTTTTGTAAGTTAAAAATTACTTAATTCAAAAATTAAATTTAATAATATATATCAAGATATTATTGGAACCTTCTTCCTAAAGGATAAAAGAAAGACAAAAAAATATTAATTATATAAAATACAGAACAAGACTTAAATCAAGACCTCTTTACAAAATTAAAGTTCTCCGTATCACGTTAAAACTATGGGGTCAGAGGGATAATTTGAAGACTTTGAAGAGAACATCTGCATTAACAAACCCAATAAAACATTTTTTTTAACCAAAAAAAACTTCAGTTTTTTTAGTCGAAACAAGAGAGGGAGAACGGTCTGCTCGGGGTAACGCTCTCTGCGGTACCATCGGATAGTATCCCAGGTTTCTATTCCCAAGGCTCAATGGCAGATTTCATTTAGTATTCTACTACTGGGTCCCACTGGATCATTGATCCAAGAGGGACGAAGGTGCACCATAATAATTGAGTCTTGATTCCGTAGGCCCCACGGAATCGTAAAAAACAGTTGGTTGTGGAGGGAGGAGGGTTCATGGATGATCATGGTGGTGATGGGCAGGAGAGAAAAAAGAAATTATACCAGCTGGAGATAGGTTGTAGAGAACGTGAGTGAACTTCAAGGAGCTGTCGCTGACGCTTATGGTCGGAATGTGATGATCCACATGAGAAACCTTCGCTGTTTCTGTCTTCCTCGCCGGGTCTCCTTTCACCAGCTTCGGCCCCGTCTCTCGCGTTAACGATGCCAAAGACGCGCTGTTCATCCAAAAACCAAAATAAATAATTAAATACATCAAACTAATGAAAAATTATAAAAATATTACGAATTCCAATTCGTTGTTAAATGTCACACGATGTACCTTCTATAAATTTTCAAATTCAAAAAAATTAATTTCATCATTAAACAAAAAAATGACACGAATGCCAAAAAAATTAGTATAAAAAAACAAAAAAAAATAACTTTTATTATAATTAAATAATTTTTGAGGTTATTTTAAAAAAAGACAACACACTTTTAGAGAATATTAATTTTAAAAAATAAATTTATTCAAACTGTATAAAGCCTTAAGCTATGTTTGGTAAGTAATTCAAAAATAAGAATCTAATTCAAAAAGTAAAAAACCTCAGCAAACGAATTTTGATTATTTTCTTAAAAACAATTCTTTTTAACGAAAAAAAAATTTCTCGAATTCACTCACACCAAACATATATTTTTTTATGTTTTTTGTGTATTTCTTGAATCACAACCCAAAAGAAGTCTTAATGTTGGAAGAATTTTTTTTAAAAAAAAAGAAAATGTTTAAACGGCTTTTTGAAAACTATTTTTTGAGTTTTACTATTGATCTTCAATCATTTAGCTTGATATGATTGGATAAAGCTTAATAGTGTATAATAATTTGATATCTCAAAAAGAAAAAGAAAAAAAAAATTAAGATAAACAATAATAATAATACATGGCGACTCTAGACGATTAGAGATCTGATAACTATTTAACTTCACGTAGCACACGATTGTCTCTCCGACTAAACCCTTTTCTACGAGAGAGAGAGTTCATGCCAAGTGGCACACACGCGAAGCACGTAAACAGGTTTGCGATTAATAGTAGGGAAATTTCCTTTCCCCCATTACCTGATCGACTGCAACTGCAGCTTATGGCGTTCCTCTTCGGAGAGGACAGCGAAAGTTCCCTCAGCGTCCTTGATCGGAGTGGTCGGCGCCGATTTCTTCTTCTGCAGAGAATGCAGCTCGTCGATTGTCTGAGCTTTCACCGGCGCCGAGCTGTCGTCGTGGCAGATTCCGTTGTGCCTCTTGTTCGTCTGAATCTTCGCCAGGCCGTTCCGTCCAGTTCCCGCCGGTCCATTAGCAAAGCTGAACTCCCCGTTTCCAGCACCGTTGCTCGCCATCTCGTCCCTGCAATTTCACCGCAAATCCCAAATCCCTATCTCAAATCTCAAGCATCAAAAACTGTAAGTGTATATATATATAGATCGAAAAATAGTCTATAATCCATTCCAGAAAATTTCTACAATCTCGAGTAAAAAAATCAAGCAAAAATTCAAGAACAATGGTGTTTCTGTGAGACTTAAGGATAGAGACAGGTTCATCACGTAAAATTCTGGTTTAGAATACTAGTTAAGATCTATCGAGCAAGTGGTATCTCGATGATTCGGCAAGTCAAGGTAAAGCATATCAAAGTGCTTATATAGTTTCTCAAAGTTGCATCTACTTGAGATAATTGCAACAATCGATTCAACATGGATCATAGAATATGTAATCGTAATGAATAGGCGACATCGAAGATGAACAAATTCATCATGTGAAATACTAGCTAATTAAAAAAATCTAGACACGCTCAACAGTTTCAAAACAGAGAATTAAGGAAATAACGAGAGAAAGACATAGAGATCGAACCAGAAACAGAGATTAGAGCTTGAAGAAGAAGTAGAAGAAGAAGAACGAAAGAAGCACTAAAACGAAAGAACCATGCAATTGCAGTAACGAGCTTTAAGGAGACGCAAAAAACGAATAAGGGATGAGAGAACAGAGCACACGACGGTTTCTTTTATAGGCGAGGCCAGCTAACCATGGTTGATTTTTTAACCGGACGGACTGGTCAAGTTCAAATGAAGGGAAGCGAAACGAGACAAGGAATTTAAATACGAAATAAGGAGGTTTCGTCGTTCAAAGAAGCGCATAAAAAGCGTATTTCCACCGTATACGTAGATTTAGTCAGATTGTATTTCGTTTTCAGATCCGGGGATTTTATTACTTCCCCTCAATTTCTCGTTTCATCCCTAACCTCTTAAGATTTTCGTTAAGTTGACAAAGAAAATTAATTAATAATTTTTTTATTAAAAATATTTTTCTCGTTGCAAGCATTAATTTCTAAAATAGCATTAATCACGTGCGATTATTGATAGCTTAAGATTATGGTCAAGGACTTGGAACTTGTTTGGAACAACTTTTACTTATAACATTTCCTTCTTAAAAAGTGATTATGGTAAAAAAGCTTATAAAAAAATTGATGATAATCATTTGATAATTATTTTTCAAAAGCCTTTTAGTGTCAAAAAGATATTTATTTGCCAATTTAAAAAAGTGTTTTTAATTAAAAAGATTATATTCCTCTCTAGTTCAAAGAAAAAAATTAAAGAAATATTTAGTTAAAATAAAAATCTTCAATGCAACTATCACCTTTTACTGTCAAGCCGTGGTAACAAATTAAATATAGAAAAAATTTATATTTCATTAATGAAAGAGAATATGAAGTATATTTTTTTTATTATATATATTATTTTTTTATGAAGGATATTGTTTGGTTCAAATAAGTAAAAATGGAAACTGAAAAAGTAAAAGTAAAAAAAAAAATTAACACTTTATCAAAATGAATGAAAGCATTCAGAGTATTTTTTAACTTAATTGTCTATCAAGTACTTTTTTGTGTCATGTGAAGCAAGTCATTTGAGATTGATCACATGACAGTTTTTTTCGAAAGACAATTCATATTTGCATTGGAGATATACAAAAAAACGGTAATAAAAAGAAATTTGATGATAAGCAGACCACCTCCCGCGTGCCAGAAAACTGGTAATTAAAAAAAAAAAAAAAAAAAATCAGTAAGTAAGAAAAGAGAAGCAATGATAAAGATATTTTTAATAAATAAATTCTAATCACAGAATATATTTTAAAAAGTTGGTAAGAGCCAGTTTTTCAAAATCACGATTAATCTGCATATTTTCTGGATAAACTGACTAACAAATATACTAAAAAATAGCTTTGAATTAGTTGATCTGATGAGCATCCTATTCTTATTGATAGTTCTTGAACATAAAATCCACTTAATCCGACATGAAATTTTATTATACATTTGTGTGAATCATAATTAAAGTTTATTAATTTAACACATTAATATTTCTCTTGTGGTCTCGCTTATAATTAATATTGACAAAGAAAGCTATATACATAGCTTCAAATAGACAAAGAAAAAAAGTAATAGCAAATTATTGCTGAATAAAGCTGCTGATACTATTCTCTAAGATGATCATGCTATGTTGTGAATAAGACAGGGCCAGATATAGTTGAGAGGGCATGGTCATGAGTTCATTACATACCTTTCTATTATAAATAACATGATAATATAGATGGAGAACAATGATATAACTTTGATTCATTAAGCCATCTTTAAGTACTTTAGAAATACTACTATGATCATTCACTTGAGAATATATATATATATATATATATATATATATATATATATATATATATGTATGAACCTTAATAATTAAATGAAATATAATTATTTGTGATATAAATGTCAAACTAACATGGACATAAAATAATTAAAAAAGATATAATTATTTGTCATTTAAGTTTTAATTTAGTTAGAGAGGCATGTAAGAAACCCAAAAAAAAAATAAAGACCAATTATCATGAATTAGCATTGTAAAAATATTAATAATCAATGAAGTATGCAGTATTTAAAAAATTAATTAAATAAATAACTTATCCACATAAAATAACCCTTAAATTAAAAAAAAAAAACAATGTTTAAATCAATCTCATCTGTAAAAGTATGTATAGTGCCACGTGTTCAAGTTCTGGCGATAGCATTAAAAATCGCGATAATTCTCCGATATATGAAACTGACACGGGATTTTGGTTTATCTCGTCGGGCCACCTCATCTGTTTATCCTTCTGTTTTTATTTTCTATCTCTTTTTTCTTTTTAACCTTTTGGGTTTCGCGGTTCGTTTGGTTCCTCGATAACGTCAGCACTGTTTTAATCAAGTGCTCCAGACGTTGGTTATATAAGAAGGCTTCCCGACCATCGCATTATTAAAATTAACTAAGATTTGACAAAAATAAGAATTAGTGATGTGGAGAGACCATACTAAGCTAGAATCAGTCTATTAGGTCTCTCGCGAATTAGGTACATCGGACCCATATAAAAGAAAGAGGAGTAATGCAGTATCAATTAAAGACCTGTTCTGAGCTCTCTTAAAAATTAACAGAATATTAATTAAAACTATTAATGAATGATTATAAAGTATTTATTGAGGTGGGTCTTTGTAGATAAGTTTTATGATGACACGTGACATCTATTATACGCTTGATATTTCAGATTCGGTGCAGTGGGTTTTGTACTGTCGTTATTCGGCTATTATTATTGTGGGGTCGCATTAGCTCGGTATGCCAAGTTGACGTCATTGTCGCTCTTGAGTTTATTAGGTTCTCTGTGAGGTGGTCGTTATCTCAGGTACAGTAGTCTATACGTTAAGCTATCGTCTTATTCAAATTTCTTTGAAGTGGCAAATAGATTAATACATGGGAAAACATGTCCAACAATCATAATTATGATAAAATGGATAATAGATAGTAGACCCGTTTGTTCAAATTATTTAAACTTGTTTTTTTCACTTATTTTTTTGAAAAATATTTCTTTAGTACCGGATCACTTCTAAATAAGCGGAGTTGAATTGCTTAAAAAACTCATGTGGTTTATCCTAGCGGTTACTTGAGAGGCCACGTGGAATTTACATGATGGAAATCGTACGAGGTTTAAGCCAATCGATCAAAAGAAAACGATAAAATGGAATTCGTCAGCACCCGTTAAGACGCCGTTAAGTTTATTTCGTGTTTGAAGATTTTTTCTGTTACGGCCGCTTACGGCCAAAGATACCGTGAACCTGGAAAAGCTTGATTACGTGGCAGCCGTTGGCTGTGCTCCAACTTGCGGCACATTTTTCAAGATGGCAATTTTTTCACTTGACTATTTTTTTCGAATTTCAACTAAAGGCATTACCGAGAACCACGACCCAACTTATCAAGATAACGACACGTGGCACGCATTTTTCATTTTTAAAATATTATTTCATTAGAATTTAAGTGGATCATTTTATTTTTTATATTTTCTATATTTTTGCCAATTAAATCATTAGAAATTCATTACTAATATTTTTATATTTAAGTGTAAATTAATCAAATTATGGTAAAATTAAAAAAATATTTTTGAAACTTATTTTTTTTTAAAAGAGTCTTTTTTACAAGCACTACTTGAAAAAATAATTTTGAAAAAACTCTTTCAAACCGGCCTTTGTTGCATGTGTCATAATAATAATTTTAATTATTTTTCTCTTGTTTATCTCAAATTGTAACAAGTTTTTAGTATTTATTGAATACATTCATTTTAATTTTATCTTTTAATTTCTTAGCACATCTTTTAATATTTTGTCATACTTGTATTCTTCTTAACGTTTATATTTTTGTAACACAGATAATTATACGTATTAGAGCCCAATTAAGATAAAGTTGGCGCAGTTAGTAAATAAGTAGCTTTGAAATCCAAATATTTCATGTTCAACTCTTATTGCTGCCTTACCTTAAAAGATGAACGAGATTAATAAGTAAAAAATGAACCTAATACCTTCCTAAAAGGGTAATATAGTGATGGATGATGATGAAACTAGTTATATAACTAACTAGTAATTACTTTTTTTTAAAGCTTGGATATCCGGGCCAATTTACGCGCACTTGACTAATTCTAAGAGGGTGCAAGCTCCTAGCCTAGAAAGGGGGCACTTCTAAAATTTTTAAAAAAAATTTCGTTCGGGCTCATATTTTAGAGAGGACACAAGTAGATGTGATTCAAATTCATAACTTCTTTGTTATTTGTCCTTCTATCAAATCATTTGATCAACGCCTTTTCAATACTAACTACTAACTACTAATATTATTTTTTCTAAAAAATAAATGGTAAGAGAGCCCAAAAAGTCTCATTTGATGTTAATCAATTATACGCTCTAAAATTGTAAAGATGATGAATCACATATATATATATATATTGTTAAGCAAAGCGGAATATTGGGATTTCTTGAAATATTAATACAAATCCAACTTTTTCATCATATCAATTTTCTCAAAGCAAACCTCTTACAAGTTTCTTTGACAAAAAAAAAAATCTCTTAAAAGTTTACTTTGTTGGTCTTTACACGTGTTATGTGTGGACTAACAAAAACTAGACATCATGTATGAGAATATGATGCAAAAAAAATAATAATTATTTTATATGAATTTAGTAACTTTACTTGTCTACATTAAGATGATGGAAATAATACAAAAATCTTATTAGCTTATGAAACACATAAAAAATATTAAAAAAATGGAAAAATAAAAAATAAAAAATAAAAAATAAAAAAATCCACTATCTGGAATCCCATTAATTCATGATAACCATGGACTTCCAACCAGCAAATTTTATTAGTACCTCAATGGCTTTAGTAAAGGGCATATAACTATATAATAAAATATGAATACATTAATACATTAAAATGATCCACTTGCAAATATAAGGTCATTGAGCTCAAAAGAGACAAAGTCAATAACCTTTTCAACATTTCTTTTTCTTCAGTCACATGAGAGATAAGTCTCTTAATCAAAACCCAACTATTTTACATAAATTTTCACAATTATTAATTAAATGAAAACAATCAAAATAAAAACGTCACCACATGTACGTTTTCAACCAGCTGTACCTTAATAACAAGTCAAAATTAAGATCATTAAATAATAAAACATCATGAAGATCAGCGGCTGTAAATGAATAATAAATTGAGTAATGGCAACATCATCAAGGATTTGACGTGGATGATTGTGAAAAGGTCATGCATGATGACTATGGGCCATACGACATAAGTAAGATCATGAAGAGCCCGTGTGTACATATATGGCTTGATAGGACAAATCTAGCTCCTCGCTTTTTTTAACATGTTGATGGATACATATTCAACCCCTTTATGGGTGTTTGAGACTTCAAAGGGTTAAACCCTAAACCCTTGGTGGTTCAATAGTTTGACATAAGTCATGTAGGGCTATTTGGTATGAAGTTTAAAATTAATTTTATTTATTTATTTATTTATTTATATTTTTTAGAAAGTAAGGATTTATTAGAGAAATATATATTTTTTCTTTTAATGCTGACATAAGATTAAAAGATTTATTAGAAAATATTGGCACTAAAGCCAGAGAAAGTCAAGACTTTTCAGTAGGGCAAAAAATGTAAGTACAACAGCGAAGGACATAAAAGGCTCAGATGAAGATTATGCGAATTAACTATTATAGTTCTACTGTCTCTTTTATTAGGAGAGACAAAACTCTCATTTATTTGTAAAGGGAGAGTATCGAACTCCCGATTTCGAGTGAAGGGTTTCGGATACGTACCGTTAAAACTAGCCAATGTTTGAGTTAGATAAATGTTTGGTCGGATCATTTTTAGGTGTTTGAATACAAATTGCTTTTTGAATTTTTGAAAAAATTGTGAAAGAAATTATTTATTTTATGAAATTAAACTCTAAATTTAATTTTAAAAACTTTTGTTCTCAAGAACCGATTTTGAATGTTGAATAAACTAGACTCTTAGTTACCTCAGAGATAGTTAAATTGCTAATGGTTGAGACCATGGAACTTGAATAAATACAAGCAAAAAGAAGGGTAATTAAACATTAAGTATGATAAGAAACAATCAAAGGTGACGGTTTTTGGAAAATGATTTATTTTGACTTGAGGTCATTGCTCTTAAAAGGGGCGAAGTTAAAGCAAAGAGGTATACCTTTGTGGTTTTGTGTATAAATTAACCAATGATAGTATAATCAAAAGGAGAAGTTGAATTAATAAAATGCCCACCATAAGACCAATTAAGCGATGCTAAACGATGAATGAAATATGATGCAAGGTATCAATAGGTGGTAGCTTAGTTTATTGAGAAATTGAGTATAAGTGGAGTTGAGGTTCAAGTCTCGAATTCAAACATAAACGTGCCCTCATTTATTTGTTTCCGTTGAGAGGGCTAACCCAAACGCTACTGCCATACCCGAGTCTGAGAGGATTAGTCTTATTCAACGGGGAAGAGGACACTTCTAGGGTGCCGAAAAACTTATAATTAAAAAAAAATGATGCAAGGAAGATGGTTTTAAGATTAAAAGAAAGTCAAATTTAGAAATTTTGAGCTTTATAAGTTAATACAATTATATAATGTAACTCAACTTAACAAAATCTTTTTTTTTAATTGTACGAAGTCAACTATATAAATCTATTTTTTCCACTCCATTTTAAAGGGCTAAGACAACAATACAAATTGCTAAATATATGCTCGATAGGTTGGTTAGTTTATGGCGCATAGCTCACTTGGCTCGACAACACCAACACTAAGACCATAGGATTTCTTAAAGAATGAGGTGTTAACAATAATGTAATGACAAACAAATAAGAACTGAAATAATATTAAAATAGAATAATAAAATTCAAATAACAATATATTTATAAGTAATTATAACATAAACAATATAACAAGTTTAGAAAATAAATTAAATTTAGCATAGCAGAGGTTGAACAAGATGAAATCGAAGCTTGTGTACCATACAACATCCTTAAAACAGATTCACCACTCACATTAGTGCAAGAGGTAGATCGGTGCCCGTCTCCCAGGATATAACAGTAAATAAGCAGCTAACTATTATGTCGTAACTACTTAGGCGAATTGAGCTTTATAGAAGACTATCACTACATACCAACACACCACAAATAAAAAGAAAAAGAACTAGAGAAGAAAAAGAGAGAATTTTAGAAGTAAATGAGAGCTTTGAGAATCAGTGCGAGAAAAATAAGGAGAGGTACCCCTTTTATACTAGTAGAAGAAGGTGGTGCTTTTCATGTCCTTATTAATAACACTAAATAGCCTACATTAAAGTTATAAATGTTAGGAACTTAAATTTAATTAAAAACATATAACTATTTTCTAAATTTAATTTGAATTTAAAACTTAATTAAATTTAAACTGTTGCAGAGAAAATTAATAAAATAAAGTATTTATATATGTGAGTTTTAAGTGGTGAAGATGGAGACTGGGGGAGGGGGGATATGTGTGTGTGTGTGCGTGTGGTGGAATGAAAGCAAGAGGGTATGGGTTGGAAGTTTGTCTATTGGGAAAGGGGGTGGTGTGGGTACTAATTAGTGATGATAGGAACGAGAAAAGAAAATGGGATTGAGCTCCAAGTTTGGAAGACTTGTCCACATCCCCACAACCCCAAAATTTATATCACTGATGAAAATGATTTATTTATTTATTTTTTGGTTGGCTTTGTCTACATGTCCAATTATTTGCATAGGTCAATTATTTGGATGTATGGTTGTTGATTGCCATGAATGAAAAAAAAAAAAAAAAAAAAACAATTGTGGTATTAAGCTTACATTGGGTTGGTGATTCAAAAATTGAAATATATAGATTTAATTAACAAGACAGGTTTTTGTATTTTTTAAGTTTTGTATTACGAAAGAAAATTGTATTTGATTCACAAACCAAAATTGAAAGGGAAGAGTGTTAGCATATCATATATGTACAATATACATACATATGTAAATATATGCTTATATACATATGTTTATGTCTAAATATATGATTGTGTGCATGTGGGTTACTCTTGATTTTTATAACTTATTAATTCTTTTTTTGTTTTGTTTTAGGGAATATATTTTCTTAACTAAACCTCTAAATCCTATCAATTAAAAGGTTAATCTCTTAATATATATATATATATATATATATATATATATATATATATATATTATTAGTGTTGCTATAATTAAAGGGATGTCAATGGTTTGATCAAAATTACGAAATCAAACTCAACCGATGTATTCGATTCGATTTTTAACATATTCGGTTTCGGTTACGGATTGAGAATTTAAAAACTATACTAACCCGAATTGAACCGATTAAGGTTAAAATTATAATTTATGTTAAATATATTTTTATATATATTTGTTACCGGTTTACCCTAGGGATGAGGGAGATTAATGAGTTAGAAAGTGATACCTCCCTAAAAGTGCGATTTCTGATGATAGAGCCAGTTATGCAACTAACTATTAACCTTTATTTTCTAAAAAGAAAAAAGAAAAAAGAAAGGAGAACCAATAACAAAAAGATTGAAAATACTTCGTCAACAATGTGAGAGAGATGCTTTCAAAAAAAAAAAAAAAACAATGTGAGATAGAAGCTCTTGGTGCAAGATCTAACCAACACCAAAGATTGATGGAGTAGAAAGAGAGTAGGGGATGACGAGTTGGAATGGGTCCAACGAGCCGGGACTTGCCTTTCTTGAATTCTTACCTGATAAAGAGAGAGAAAGAGATCAACTAGTGTCAGGAGTAATGGTGTGGTACCAATCTAAGACTCTCCAATGCCTAAGTCTGAGCTATGAACGAAATTTAACGTAATGCTGACGTCAATCACCTCGGTAGGCCGAGGTGACGGAAAAGAGTTTTTCGTAATTCATCCCTCCTTGGGCTCCTATTGGGCTTCTTGTGGGCCTCGCATGCCATTACATCAAATAAAAAATAAAAGCCCTTAAGGCTTAGCTATCCTGCTATTTTGTAGCAAGTGATCACCAATGGAAATGTTCTAGAAGGCTATTCTTATAAATTAGCTAGAATAAAACAAATAATAATAATAATAAAAAGGGCAACCTTAGAAGCTCTTAATCTTCCATGCTTGAAAGGTAATATTTCTTGAAAGCAAGTTCAAAAAGCAGAGCAACTTGTATAATATTAGAAACAAGTACAACTGACTGAACCGAAAAGCTTCATCTCCACTCCTAGTAGAGCACAAATCCAAATGCAGCAAGAGAACCCTAACTACACTGCTAAGCATTCTAATTTGGAATTGCAGGAATAAATATATGAACTCAACTCTACAGCTAAAATTCTTCTTTGCCAAGTCAAGACTGTCTGTTGAAAGCTTAATTAATTTAGAGACTTTCTTACATGAATTTTAGACAACTTCCTCTTTTATTTTATTTTTTTTGTTCTATATATGGGGAAGGCACTATCTATGGTGCTTCCCATTCACACATTTCATTTATTTAAAATATTTATTAATTTATATATATATATATATATATATATCTTTGTCGGTTTTTATATTAATGAGCTGTGTTGGGCTAGTGGTTCAAAAACTTAAATCCAATTAAAAAATACAAAACTTAAAAAATAATATTTCATTATTTTCTAACCAAATGAATTTTCTGTGTTTTTAAATTTTTTAATACAAAAAACTGTATCCGAGTTCAAAACAAAACCCATCTTAAATTAACTTGTGGTTTTGAGATTTTTGAATATCATGAATTATTTATTTATTTATTTTTTTGGTAAATTAATGCCATTATTAATATAATACAAACAAGCAACCAAGAATCAACAGTTGGGTACTTGTTATATATCTTATCTATGAAACGACAAGCTGAATAAAATATAATCCTAAAGCAGAGCTCTTCCCTATTGAAAAAGAAACCACAATTTGAAACTTGTGACTGAGAGAAGCTCTGAAAATCTGAGAGAACAAATCTCCATCACAAGCCTTTGGATCCACAGATCAGCTTCATCACTTCCCACCTTATCCCTTTCTCCAATGTGTCTACCAGGTATTTAAGAGAAAATAAATGATAAAAACAAGGGTATAATTAATTAAAAAATAAAAACTCAAGAGCATCATCACTAATTGTGTTACCATCTTTTTCTTTTTTTATTGTAATAGTACAATTTCAAGTACAAAAATATTAGGGTTGATAATTAGCTTAAAAAATTCAATTTGATTAAACATTTTTTTTTTTCATTAATTTGTTTCAAACTCTATTGTGTAGATTTGTGTGATTTATAGCTTACCCAAAAATCAAATTAATCAATAACCCATAATTTAGGCCAAAAATAGCCTTATTATAAGTTGAATTATATATATCAAACAAAAATAAATATTATATTTTATTTAATTATTTTAATTGTAAAATAATATTGTAAGAAAGATCTCTTTTCCACGTTTTTTAGTGGGAAAATTAAAAGAGAGCACCACTTATTAAAAAGCGAGAGAATTGATAGAGAAAGAGATAAAAGAGTTCAAGGAAAGTGTGGATAAAACGTGTATTCAACCCGCCAATCAGACCACGAAGAAATCAAATCCTCAACTTCGTCAACCGCCGGCTCCAACCCCTCCACCAAACCAAAACCTCTCTTTGGCTTAACGAACCGATCCGATTCACCACCACCACCACCACCACCACCACCGGCCTTGCCTTTCTAGGGTTAGGGTTTGAGATTTCATCATCATTTGTCATCGTCTCTGCGACAATGGCGGCAGCTGCGAGTGGTTTCGCTACCTCCGTCGCAGGGGTCAAGAAGACAATCGATTCGCTCCTCTGCAACTCTTCTTCTTCTTCTTCTTATTCTTCTTCTTCTCAATTGAGGTTTTTTGGCAAACTTGAGGGGAATAGGAGGAGAATTGTTTGTAAAAAGGTGGGGTTGAATCTGAGGTGCAAGGCTATCTCCGACGGTGCCAATGATAAGGATAAGGGTGATTTTAGGGATTCCAGCTTCTCCGCTTTGGAACAGCTCAAGATATCTGGTGGTGATCGTAAGTAATTTCGCCTTTTTAGGGTGTTTTTTTTACTGTTGTTGATTTTCCCAATTACGTTTTTATTATAATAGGTTTTCTGATGAGATGTTGAAGTTGTGGATAATTTTGGAATTCAAACAGAATTGAGAAGATGATATGCTTGATTTTCTCTGTGCATTCAGCTGGTTGAATCTAAAGAATTAAGTTGCATTGATGTTGATTCCGTGTTTCTTGGAAGAAAAATGAGAATACGTGTTGAGGCTTGTACTTTTGCTCAAAAAGGGAAATGTTTTAAGAAGTGTGGTAATGCAATTATTGTTTTGTTTCTCCTACAACCTATAGAAATTATTAGCTAATAGGGAGGTTTTAAGCATAAGAAATCTCAAATAATGGGAATCAGGGTTGTATTTGGAATCTCTTTTTTGTTGTGAGAGGAAATGGTGAAGAGCATGAGAAGTTCTGAATAAATGGGAAACATGGTTATACTTGGAATCTCTTTCTATGCTGTGAAAGAAAATGGTGAATATTTTTTTCTGGATCTCATTTCTGGTTTCTATGATTCAGAAGGGAGGCTGCAATTCCTCTACTTTGCTAACCATAGATGCCCTCCTAAATATATATATATATATATATATATCTATTTTTTTTTTCAGTTGCTTATGTGCATTTTTTTTTTTGGCATAATAAATACAGTAGAACAGATAGCTGTAAATTAGTTTTTTCAAAATAAGCGATGTAGGAGTAAGATTGATTTGCTATTTGTATTTACTTGCACTGTTGTCCTTCGAATTCCTTGGTGCAGAGTGGTGATAGTTTCTTTTGATTGTGCACTTCCAAGATCGTTACCATATTTTATTATTTTGTGTTTTTCCCAGCGACTATTTGTTTTATTCTTTAATAGCTTTCACTAGCAAAGTGTGTACCTTCTCTACGCTGCGAGTTATTTTATTCCTTGGCTTCAACATATTGTTACTTTTCCTTTAAATAAAACTTACTTTAAGGTTTCATACGGTTCTGATACTTGGAAATCTTCTTAATCTGTATATTTTAGGGTACACAAAAGAAAGGAGCAGCATTATGGTTGTGGGGCTTAGTGTTCACGGCACTCCAGTTGAGATGCGTGAGAAACTAGCCATTCCAGAAGCAGAATGGCCTCGAGCTATTCAAGAGTTGTGTGGCTTGAACCATATAATAGAAGCTGCTGTTCTTAGTACTTGCAACAGGATGGAAATATATGTTGTGGCTTTATCGTGGCATCGTGGAATTAGAGAAGTGACAGAATGGATGGCAAAGGTGCTCTCTTTATAGTTATGTTACTCTACATCATTTTGTTTTGCCCGCTAATTGTATCCTCTTACTCCTATGGATGAGAAGCATAATCACGTAGCACTTATTTAGGCATTCTAATGTTAAATTTGTTTGGTTCCTTCTTTGAGAGTTTGGATTCATATCCGCCTCGTTGGAGGATGATTATAACTATTGGTTTGAACCTATATATGGTTTTGAGCTTCCAATAGTTTATTTTGGTTTTTTTTGCATTGTAATTTATCTTCTCCACCCAGCTTATGAGCTTCTCATATTGCCATACTTGTTGAATTTGGGGAAAAAAAAAATGAGAGACATTTATAGCTGTTAACCATCTTTTTCCCCTATCCCTGCAGACAAGTGGAATTCCTGCTGTAGAGCTTCGTCAACATCTCTTTTTGTTGCGCAACAACGATGCCACACGACACTTATTTGAAGTAGCAGCTGGGCTTGATTCTCTTGTACTTGGGGAAGGACAAATTCTTGCACAGGTTAAACAAGTTGTCAAAGTTGGAGAAGGTGTCACAAACTTTGGGAGGAATATTGGTGGATTGTTCAAGCATGCAATCACAGTTGGTAAGCGGGTGCGGAGTGAGACCAACATATCAGCTGGGGCAGTTTCCGTTAGTTCAGCTGCCGTTGAACTTGCCTTGATGAAGCTTCCCGAATCATCATCTTCCACTGCTAGAATGCTGGTGGTTGGCGCAGGGAAGATGGGCAAACTTGTGATCAAGCATTTGGTTGCAAAAGGGTGCACTAAAATGGTCGTTGTGAATAGATCCGAGGAGAGAGTTGCAGCCATTCGTGACGAAATAAAGGATGTTGAGATAATCTACAAGCCTCTTACCGAGATGCTCAACTGTGCTGTTGATGCTGATGTGGTTTTCACTAGCACGGCCTCAGAGAGCCTATTGTTCTTCAAAGAGAACGTTGAGACCCTTCCAACGGTTGGTCCTGAAGTTGGTGGATTAAGGCTATTCATTGATATATCCGTTCCTAGAAATGTTGGTTCTTGTATCTCAGAACTCAAGACCTCACAAGTTTACAATGTTGATGATCTCAAGGAGGTTGTAGAAGCAAATAAGGAGGATCGTCACCGAAAAGCAATGGAAGCTCAGGCAATCATCGAGGAGGAAGCAAAACAATTTGAAGCATGGAGGGACTCTTTGGAGACCGTTCCTACCATAAAAAAACTCAGAGCTTTTGTGGAGGAAATTAGGGTTGCGGAATTGGAGAAGTGTTTATCAAGAATGGGTGATGACATTCCCGTAAAAACAAAGAAAGCGGTGGAGAATCTTAGTCGGGGTATAATGAACAAGGTCCTTCATGGTCCAATGCAACATTTGAGGTGTGATGGGAGTGATTGTCGGACTCTTAGTGAGACTCTCGAGAACATGCATGCCCTTAATAGGATGTTTGGCCTTGAGATGGAGAAGGTTGTTTTGGATCAGAAGATTCAATCAAAAATAGGCCCAAAATGATCTCAAGAGAAAAAAAAGAAAAAAGAAAAACGTTTTAGTTTGTCATATTCAAATAAGAGGAGAGAAGAACTTCTTCCTTACCGTATTCTTCAACTTTAACGTTACATTCTTCAATTCAAAACTCAAATAGAGACAGTGGTAAGTCCCTGCTGGTGAGTTTCTCTTCAGTTCATGAAGGCTCTGTAATTTTTCTATTGATTGTAATGTTGCTGCTGTTGCATAATTATTGAGCTTGGCCATCTTTCTTGGTGGGAGAAAATTGCTTAATTTTTTAGGGAGAGTTGTAGTACATGTATCGAAGTATGTATTACTAAAATTGCTGAGAATGGATGGCCAGGCCAGCCTTTTGGAAAGAACTATTGATTCTTGTGATTATTCTACTAAAAATTTTCAATTTTTCATTTGTTTTGTTTTAGATTTTGAATTTGTGCCATTTCTTTCTGCCCTTTTTCTGAAATTGATTTGTCTGAATAGTTCAATTTGATATTTGAGTAAGGAAGTATGATTTTATGATGAATAGTGAATCATCAGCATCAATTAGCTTATGTTCCTAGACAAGGCCTCTCTGATGACTGATATTCGCCTTGTTTATCAGAGAATAAGTTGCTTTTTCTATTCCTTGTTGGAGAGGAAGGAAAACAAAAAGATGCTCGTTCAAGCACTCCCTCAAAACTTGGTTTTGTAATATCAAGGTTGAATCACCATGTCGTTTTGTAATACCAAGGTTGAATCACCATGAAAAGATCCAAATTAATAGTACCAATTATCCAAAGTCCGATAGCCTCGTTGAACGAAGAATGATGTATAAGTTGTAGTAATGTTTCAATTTTAAGTTTGAGTTCGTATTTATACTTTTCTGCCTATTTTAGGGAGAGACACTCAATAGCTTCTGCAATATCTGACTTCAGAATCAGACTAATTGAGAAGTAGAATATTTATTCTCTTTTATTTTAAAAATTAAAATGAAAGGTAAGCTCATTCATGGTTTTTTGTTCTTTTAATTTTAAAATATTTATTTAAGAAATAAAAAAAACAATAAAAATAAAAATAAATAGTGAAAATAGTTGTCATTTAAGATTTTTTATTCTTTTAATTATTAAATATTTATTCTCTTTTATAAAAAATGTGCTTATTTTAATTAAAAATATTTATTCTAATTTATTTAAATAAAATTTAAATAAGATTTTGGAGATCTTTACATCTCTGTAGATTGTCCGACAGAATTATCTACAGAGGGTGTTTTACCCTTTGAGTGACTCTCTTGCCCTCACTACACTGTAAACGGTGTAGAAATCACCTTTCCTACTTAGCGCGGTTCTCATTGAACAGTGTTTTCTCTTCTTCTTTCCTGCATCTCTTCCTGCGTGCTCGAGACTATAGACCTCTGCGAGTTCTCCAAGTTGCAAAGGCTTCGAAATTTTAGGGCAACCAGAAAAATGGAGCATCGCGTGCCCTTGAAGAGAGAAACGGAGTATATGAGCCCCGAAGGTCTTCGTCTTGATGGTCGTCTTCCCACAGAGGTACTTTACTTCTCCCACTATATTATTCTTGCAATTTAAAACACACAGAATTTTTCATTTACAGTTCCTTTGTTTTATACTCTGTTTGTCCAATCTAGATGAGGCAAATTAGTGCAGAGATTGGTGTCGTTCCCAACGCTGATGGGTAATTTATAAAAGAAAACTACAACAATTTTTTTATTTAGTTATGTGGATTTCCTTTGTTTTTCTTCAAATTTCGTTTCTGATTTAATCACAGGTCCGCCGTTTTTGAAATGGGGAACACCAAAGTCATTGCTGCAGTATATGGACCTAGAAAGGTACTTGAAAACATTAATGTTGTGCTTTATTTGACTATTTATTTAATTTGAATGTTTTCTTCACTGGGATTTTCTTTCAAGTTTCAATTCACAAACATTGACATGAGAAAGTGATTTTGTAAGTTTGTAATAAATCTTATTTTAGTTACATCACATTCTTTACAAATAAAAAGACCGAATGCTATCGAGTTTTAGACTGTAAACAAATGTGCTAAGCACCCAATTGAATCATAATTTTGACTAATAGAATGAAGGGGTATGCAATTCAATCTTGCCATTTTAATGGTGGGGACACAGAAGAATGTTTTTAGATACAAGTGATACACTTTGTAAATACCAAGGTATAGAAAGTAATTACTATTTTAACAAAGAATAAATTGAACTTTCCAAGCTTTAGTTTGCTGACCATTACATAAGATGCTGGCGAAGAAGGATTTGCCTCATCATTTGATATTTGTTGCACTGTGACTATGAATGCCTAGTTAGAAGAGAAAAGCAGGGGAAACGCTGTGCATCAACCACGCACGACGTCCCTGTAGTGCAGCATAATTCAATAATTTTCTTCCTGCAATTGCCAATGTTGCTACCTATTAAACTATCTTCTGTATTATTCAATGCTCAATAGATTATGCTCCTAGATTCATTTACACAAATATTATTTTTCGGGAAATGATTGTCTTCAATGATATACTATTGCTACTGCATTCCATGTTAATAAAAGCCTCACTGTTATCTTTTAGGTCCAAAATTGGAGCCAACAAATCAGCGACCAGGCACTGGTAAAATATGTTTTCAGAGTCTCAGTATTTACTGGACATTCATTTTTCTGTTTACTATAACACTATAGTGTACAGGTACGGTGTGAATATAGCACGTCTAATTTTAGCACTGGAGATCGCTTGAGAAGACCAAAGGGTGACAGGTTCTTTTTTCTCTTAACCTATTTTCTGTTGCATTGTAGTGAGTGAAGGTTTGAATTTTCATTTTTAGTATTACTAAAATTATTGATGCTGGGTAGAGTCAAGTCCTTCCACTAAATGTAACATTTCAGTGGAGTTTCGAATATACGAACATTGGCAAAAAAATTATTAGCACCACTGTGCTCCTCTTAATGCTGTATTTGTTCAGTATGAGTGATTTCACTTCATTATTATGGAACGATCATCTATTTCAATGAATGGAGAACTATATTGGAAGAGATTTGTACAACCAGGTAGTTCTAGAAATGCAAAATATGTAATGTAGAACAAAAAGTCTTTTAATAATGTTTTGTGGTTCCAGATCTCTATTTATTCTGTTTTAAACTTTCAATTTTCACATAGATACCATGGAAACAATCATTTCTTTACCTTCCTAGCCCCTGCCATTGCTACTGGTCTAATTCATCATCACATAGTGACTTATTGACTCCACTGCTGCTGCCACTACCACCACCATCAAGTCACTGCTACCTTTGATACTATCTAAATGTAATTCTATTGATTTTATTCCTTAAGATCTCTTTGGAAGAGAATATGAGATGCTGCCTAATGATTCTCTGGATACTGTTCATTTCTTAGAATTGTTTGTCCAAATGGTCAGTTTTGAAAACAAAATCCGAGGAGTTTCAAGTTTAAAAAGCTTAAAAATGTGTCATTAGGTGGCCAAGAAGGAAAAAATTATAAACTTTCGGCCCTTGACAATTCTCATTGATTATTTTCCTTTTTTTCCCTCTTTGTCCTTCATTCCTTTCCATTATTTGAACATGGGCATTGCAGAAAGAAATCCATTTTATGATATATAATTTTATGTTTCTTGACATTTCTCTAATGACACGTAGGCGATCAACGGAGATCTCTCTTGTTATTCGCCAAACTATGGAAGCTTGCATAATGACACACCAAATGCCCCGTACTCAGGTTGTAATACAGCTTTTTGATTTATCTTTATTAAGCAAATACTTTTTCTAAAGCTGCCATTTTTGGTCATTCTCTTTTGTAGATAGACATATATGTTCAAGTTCTACAAGCTGATGGAGGTAAGCAAAAATCTCTTGCAATTTCTTTAGACTTAGAATCATTATAAGTTCCCTTTCTCTTGAGAAATAAACTGCAAAGAATATGTTCCTATCAGAATTTTAAGAAAAAGCTTTACTCCCTTGGAAATCTTTGAAAATGAGCTGTATTTTTCCTCATGTTTCTTAGTTTCTATATACTGTAAACAAATTTGAAACTCTTTCTTTACCTGCAGGGACGAGGTCTGCATGTATAAATGCTGCAACTTTGGCACTTGCAGCTGCTGGGATTCCAATGCGTGATCTTGTCACTTCCTGTAGTGCTGGATATCTTAACAACACTCCTTTGCTGGGTACATACATTAGTTGTCTTGAAATGTGCTTAAATCATCTTGTGTTGGGAAGGATCTTGTCAAATGCACAGGACCTTATGCTGTTTGAAAAATTTTAATGGCAGATTTAAACTATGTTGAAGACAGTGCTGGAGGACCGGATATCACCGTAGGAATTCTGCCTAAATTGGATAAAGTGACACTACTTCAGGTTCCAGACTGACAATTTTTATTATTTATTATTATTTTTTCCTTCGGTTGATCCTTCGTATTTCCTTTTGCAGATGGTAGATACTATTAGTATTCCACGACTCTTTCGTAATGTCTTGGTGTTCATTGCTAGGATATAAATTGATATATATTCTTTATTATATAGCGCTTTGGTTCCTGTTTTTGATATATTCTGATTCTTTAGAACATTGGTTAGGAGCTAGGACACTGCCAAATGAGTAATAGAAAATAAAAAACTAGCCTTTTAAATGCCACACCCTGATTTTATAGGGCCCCCATTTTCTACTTAGAGGGATATGGGATGAAGGACGGAACCTGTCCATCCTGCCTCTGCTGTATTTGTCGTACCCAACGACCCACCCAGGCAGGTTTGTTCCTACCCTTTGGATGAATATCAGCACCGTATCACCCTGAGTGAGAGATGTTCCAATCAAGGAGAGAACAAAACTGCAGTGTTCCACCAAACTCTTATTGTTGATAAGAAATTTTATCCTTAGACTCACAGCACTTGCTTTGCTTTTTCGGAAGTTGTTGCCTTCAGAAATTTATGTCCATTTCAATTTCTGCAACACATGGATCTCTATTGCCCTAGAGAGTGCAGTAGCCAAACCAGATCATATTTAGAGCTTTAGTTTTTAGTTTTGCATGATGCATTAAGCTTTCGTTATTTTCACGGGCTTCAAGATCTCTCCTGAAAATTTAATTGCTTGAAGATCAGACAATAGGATTTGCATAACTGGTATGTAAACAATCTTTTTCTTCATATTACCAATTTATGGTGTGCATCCGTATTATGACCTAATTGAAATCCAATTTTTCAAGCTGTAGGTTGAATGCAGTTGGTCTCTTTCATGGACCTTTTGATGTATCAAATGTTATTTATTCCCCTTCGATTTGAATTTCCATTCATCCCCTCAATCACAAATGAGAGAATTTTTTGCACCTTTCCATATTTTTTTGGCTGCTGCATTGTGTTGGTTACTTTGTTGAAATAATATTAACACTTGAAGTCTCAAAATTCTAGATAATGCTATAATCAAGAGTCAGCAGTTAACATTCTCCCGGAAATAAAAAATAATTATTGAATCTTAGGCTGGCTGTGATATCAATTTCAGTAATTCATTCAATTAAATTTCAAGGATAATCCTGTGCAAAGCTTCTGTTGCAGTCATGCAAGCATTCCTGATGCTATTGTGCTCCCTGATTGCCTTGTGCTTAAAATTTTCATGCCAGAACCTTGAGAAATACTTCAATTTGCCATAGCTAGGTTAATATATTCCATGATTATAATGGTTATACTACTTTCTAGTTCAGGCGGACTCTAAACTACCAATGGATGCCTTTGAAAGTGTGATGGAACTTGCAACAGAAGGGTGTAAAGCAGTAGCCAATTATATCCGAAAAGTAAGAACACAAAATCTATTCTTTCACTTATGGGCTTATACTCTTGTTTTTCTTCGCTTCGTCAAGTATTCTCCAGAATCATCCGTGTCTTGCTTGAATAAATAACTCTATTACGTCATCTCACCTTTATGCTTGGGAAATGGAATATTTGGTCTAATTTAGTAGTTCCAAGTATTATTATGTCAAGTCATTGAGCCAAGGGTTCAGCCCCTAGTTTCTATTACTTTGTCAAGAAATTAGGAAACCGTTTGTTATAGTTTCCAATAATCCCTTCCCACTCTTTTTTTTTTCTGTTTTTTGTTGATTGTAGGTACTTCTAGAATACACCAAGCAATTGGAGCTTCGACGTGGAATATAGTTGTTAGTCGGGGTGGGGTAAGAAGCTGACACGTCTTCAAGTATTGGATTTATTTACTGGATTTGTGTTTTCTTTTACAGTAAGGAGTTTCCTCTTCTAAAATTTTGATTTCATCACTATTGATTATATTTTGCTGCTCCGTCTCATACCTACATGAATCTGGCTCTGGCATTGAAAGTTATGTCTACGGGTATAAATTGCCCGGCTTAGGCTGATCTGTTTCAGTCTTGGACTTTGTTCAGTTAGAGGAAAAATGAACCTGATGAATATATAGGCAGATTGATATTTGTACTTGGGAGCATGATTACTCTTACAATTTATGGTGCGTGTCCAGATTACATGAATTCTGACAATAACATGCCCAGCTGGCCGATCCAAGCTGAGGGGCCTGATATGTTAATCAGTTTGAGAATATAAACAATGACTTCTTCAACCCCATCTAATACTAATGCATGGCCAATTTGCAGGTATATGTGATTTCTCAGCTTAAGTTGTGTGAAGCCTTTGTGCAGCTCAGTGATGCCCTACTGGTCTTTGAATTGTTCATCTCTATCAGCAAGGTCTGTTCTGGCTCATAAATTGGTCACCATCAAGGAAAATTGGCCTTGCACTCTACCTCTACACAAATTTTGCCTTGTGCAGTTCATTCTGGGAGTTGAAAATTTTCACAAGTGTTGAGCTAGAACAATGACAAGTTTTCTTTTATTTATGTGAGAATTGATACTGAATTTTGATCTAAAAGGGGTTTAAATCATTTTTTGCCCTTAAACTCCAGTTTGAGAATCTATGAACCTTTATGGCTTCTGGGCTCTCAAACTTTAATGCATTAATTATGTTTTTCAAAGTTTAAATGAGGGATTGGTGTTATTTTTTATTCTTTTAAAACTGACGTAAGCCATACCATTATGTGTATGATTCAAACAGCTTGTTATAATTTGTAAAAGTTCAAAAGAGCCATGTAAAGTTCGTTGACTGAATATAAGAGTGAATATAAAAAATATACATCTCTTTCAACAAATCAGAATATACATCTCTTTCAACATGTCAGAGTGGTGCAGTGGAAGTGTGGTGGGCACATAACCCATAGGTCTAAAATTGAAATTTAGCTATGATACCACTTTCATGTTAGCTTTTGACATGATTATTTTTTAATTTTTTTTTTTACAAATATTATTTAAATATAAATATTAATTTTTTTTGTTTTATTTTATTATTTATAATACAGTCAGTGTGTTAAACAAACGTCATGTGAGCGCGGAGGTGATATTTTATACGGTATAAGAAAGACGACGTCTTTTTTAAAATATTTTTTTTTCATAATTTTTTTTAAAGTAAAAAAAATGACGTTTTTTCTTTAATTTTTTTTAAGTGAAAAGACGTTACTTTAAGGCCTTTTTTTTTTTTTTTTTTTTTTTTACGATAAGATGTGTCTAGTTTATTAAGTTTTCAAATTCTCTTTCTTGTTTGTTAATCTTGATTTTATTAACAGAAGAAGGAGACAATAAAGAAATGGAGAATCTAGAGGAATCAGTTAATGAAGACCCGATTGTGAAGACTAATGTATCTGATGATGGGAAGTTTGTAATTCTGGAAACCAAGAAATTGGTAGCTGATCAAAAGGATGATGTTGAAGTGATTTATGGAGATTCATACACAGATGGGTCCACCTCAAATAGTTCTTCAGAGTGGAGAAAATCATCCCTTAATTACAGAGATTCAGGAACAGATGATCCATTCTCTTCTTCGAGACCTAGCGAGAGATCTTCGAGACTGCGAAACAACTGATGCGGATCTTACCGCGATGCATCTGCGGATTGTAGCGGAGAGGAACTGGAATTTGGAACAAATCGGAATAAATATTAATCTTTGCCTGAAAAATGAAAAATGAGATTTGCTGAGTTGCAGAGTTGCTTTTGCTCTCGCCGGCTTTTGGAAGCAAGCACTGCGGCCGCTCAAGGTCATATTGAGATTGTGAATTTGAGATGGACGGAAGTTTGGCAAAAAAAAAAAAAAAAATAAAAAATAAAATTATGAAGGCTTTCCTTCACTATTAAATTTTTTTTTTTGAAGCCTTCCTTCAGTTTAAATTTTTTTTTTTTTTTTTTTTTTGGCAGTAAGTTGCCTTTTAAAAAGACGCATTCTTTAAAAAATGACACTTCTGTGCCCGTGTGGCGCGCTGTGCTATAAACAGTAAAGTAGGGTAAAAAAGTCAATATTTGTGTTTGAATGACATTTGTAAAATTATTTTATTTTTGAAGGGTAATCATGTCAAAAGCCCCCGCATGCTCGTATGCTTCTATTTTTATACATAGAGTCAGAAGCATCCAACTCTTATTGAAATTTGATTGTATAATTTTTGCAAAAATATCAAATCATAATATTGATCCTATGGCATTTGCAACTACATCACAGTATATGATTCATGGATCATTTGGTTAGGTAAACATTAATTCTTCATGTATGATAAACAATGTACGCTCAAAGCATTTTTCAAAAAGCTCTTACAAGCACACAACTATAAATGACGCAGGTTTCCCTATCTACAGCAAAAGAGATGATGGTCGGTTTGTTGAGAATAATGGAACAAAATTAGATAACATTAAGATATTTAACCATTTAGAAGTACCATCGGCATAAGAATAAATATAGAATTGTTACAAAAAGCTCTCGTAATTGATTTTCAGAAGACCAGTGAGTTGCCTGATTTAAGACATCATGTTATTCTATATCTCCATCTAGTAATTTCAAAACATAGCATGTTGCTCTTAAGTCGGATAAGTTTTTTCATTTACAATCCAAATTTCTTCAAAACTTTGTGGACCCTTTACAACATTTAAAAGCAGCCTTAGATAAAATCTCTCGCTTGATGTTGGATGTGCATAAATGATGCGTCCAACACATCGCTCTACTTCTCTTCTTTTCCATTGTTTTTTAGTTTGTTGCCAAATCCACTTAGACGAAAAATCACATGTCAATTCCATTGCATCTTAATACATCTCATTAGCTTTAAACCATTGTGTTAACATTGTATTTTTTATACCATCCCTCTGGAGGATATTGTGTAAAGGCTCAGACTCTCTGAGCGTAACAAATTTTTCACCAAGAAGGTGAAAAGCTAGTCTTTCAACGCCAGAACTACGATATTGGATATCAAATATATATATTCGCCAACATGCTTCATATGCAGAGAGAGAGAGATATAACAATCTAAAAACAGATTTAATCTCATCAACTTCCTTAACAACTTCAACATTAGTAGTGGCGTTTTGGAGGTTTTCTTTCGTAACCATTGTGCTCTATCAGGACCTTTGGTTATATATTTAAGCTCTCGTAATTGAACTTGTAACCGAGTAATAATAAAGAATGTACACTAGTGGTTAGAATTGAAGAAATAGGAATGGCCTATTTGGATTTTGATACTAAGGTATAACTTGTATTTTATTCTTAACCAAAAATGTATAGACTATATAGAAAATCAAAGGTTGACTATCAGTTGGGCAAAAAAACATTTACAAAATTTTGAAACAGGTAATTGTGTTTTTAGCATAATCAATGTAAATTTGTTCACGAGTGCAAGTATAAAAAACTCCCTTAGAAATGTATTTATAATCGAATACGTCGCAACCCCCCTGTGTAGGGTGACGTCACGACCGACACAGAATATCATATACATCATACACATACATATATGATACACTGTCAGTCATTCAATACATCAAAATATACGATTTTTAAAAATTTTAACATAACCTCTCCATAAACTGAACATCTCACAAATACACATGATCAACTCATTTCCACTCATCATATATCATTCGTTCACATAAACATCACATACAAAATTTCTCGCATTTAAGTTTTTAAACAGGAACCATACCACTCATTATTTTTACTTTCACAATCCATAACCATGTCTATTTCCATCCATATTCATCATTCACATTTATATTGCATTATAAACCAACAAAATACATCTAAATCAACTGTAATCACCATTAAAAATTGCTCTTAAACCCTCATATGCTTCAACAGTTGGAGTGCAAGTTTTAACCATGGAAATACTCCAATTTTACAGAATTTCACAACCAAATTACTTGCATATATCACGAAAACACTTACCAATCAATACACATCAATTTCTTCCAAATTCCTGCTCAATCATCCAAACTAACCCTCAAAATCCTACGAAATTCACATATGTTGAATAACTCGGAGAAAGGAACACAAATATGAAAATTTCATCAAGAAAGGATCGATCCTTACCTTCGGATTGGTCGACCCTAACCTTTGCTCCTATTTCCATTCCCTCCGCCTTTTCTAGATTCTTCTAGCTCAAATGAGTTGAAAAGGTCGAACAAACAAGTTTTAAAACCCTTAAATTGCCTCACGGACCACTTAAAAAAATGCAATCTGACCGAGAGAAGCGCATTTCTCCTTCTCAAGAACGCGCTTCTGTGCTGCTCAAAAAACATAATTTTGTCAAAACCCGTGAGGAGTGCGTTTCTTGACCCAAGAGCGCGCTTCTTACGAAAATCTCAAATTTCAGCTCTTTGGAATCCACCATTGAAGCGCATTTCTAGCATTCCAGATTGTAAATTTCATTAAGTATTGGACATTTAATGGTACAACTAACATTCTAGGGTACCAACAACCTTACAATACATGTATTTTCATCATTTTAGGCCCATATACATACGGTAATATATATATATATATGCCTTACAATATGTATAAGTCAATACATATGTTTGACTAAGATGTACGGGGTGTTACTGAATATAAACTATACTTGAATTAAGATTATTGAATAAGCCCTATCAAATCCTACGTTATTTTGCATTGGTTGTCATATGTGACTTAGACAACCAATGCAAGTTTGATTTCATGTTTACAATATCCTATATGACCCCACTTAAACTCTGTATGCTTCACATAATGAAGGCTGTGTACTGAAATATTGCTCTTGCATTGATATTAAGCTACTGGGTGCAGTATCAAGAATCCACGATCTGTACACCATGCACCCATGTGGTGATTTTGAGGGTCTCATCTAAAGTATTGAAATTTTTAGATGCCACGGGTTTCAAACATTCAATCAAGGAATCCTGCAGTATTCTACGGTGAGTTTAGATATAATCGCATTATATTGCTTAATCAGATAACATAACACATATGATCACAAGTTTACATGTATTTATAATCGCATTATAAATATCATTGATGGTTTCAAACTCTTGTTCTCATGACATCATTATCCCTCGGTTGCTTCCTTGGTCACTTCCTTGATCAATTCCCGGTTGCTTTCTCGGGAGCATAGAACTGTATGTTCCCTTCCTCGGTACACGGCCTCATTCACTTCCTTGGTTGATCCACTGCGGTTGCTTCCTCTGCCGCTTCCTTGATCAATCCCTCGGTTGCTTCCTCAGTCGCTCCCTCCATTGCTTCCTCTGCATGATATAACTTGCTAAGTCAATGCCTAGATCTATGTATTGTTCATAGGCTTTAACCACATATGTTTCTAGATTCTTGGTATTGAGAGGGAGGAGTCTAAATACACTATGACATGGCATTGAGAGGTAGGGAATAAAACAAAACAAGTAGAAACTGGTTATTAGTTTTGAAAAGCTAATAGTTTACTATAGTTTATGCATCAAATTCTTTGGCTATTGTCTAAAATACTTCGATTTTTCATCATTAGTACGGGCCATAGGTTACATACTATACCAAAAATGTATTCTAACTACTAGCTGGGACCATTTGTCTCGATACCGAGATGCTCAACTGTGCTGTTGATGCTGATGTGGTTTCACTAGCACGGCCTCAAAGAGCCTACTGTTCTTCAAAGAGAACGTTGAGACCCTTCCACTCGTTGGTGGATTAAGGTTATTCATTGATATATCCGTTCCTAGAAATGTTGGTTCTTGTATCTCAGAACTTAAGACATCACGAGTTTACAATGTTGATAATCTCAAGGAGGTTGTAGAAGCAAATAAGGAGGATCGTCACCGATAAGCAATGGAAGCTCAGGCAATCATCGAGAAGGAAGTAAAATAATTTGATATTCAATTGTTTCTGAAATTGTGCCATTTCTCTCTGCCCTTTTTCTGAAATTGATTTGTCTAAATAGTTCAATTTGATATTTGAGTAAGGAAGTATGATTTTATGATGAATAGTAAATCATCAGCATCAATTAGCTTATGTTCCTAGACAAGGCCTCTCTGATGACTGATATTCGCCTTGTTTATTAGAGAATAAGTTGCTTTTTCTATTCCTTGTTGGAGGGGAAGGAAAACAAAAAGATACTCGTTCAAGCACTTCATCAAAAACTTAGTTTTTTAATATCAAGGTTGAATCACCATGAAAAGATCCAAATTAATGGTACCAATTACCCAAAGTCCGGTAGCTTCGTTAGATGAGGAATGAGATATAAGTTGTAGTTGAGAGACGAAGTCTCGATAGAAAGTAACGTCTTCTCAATAAATGTATAAGTACCCCCACATATGGTCCACGATGCAAAGTATTTTTCTCAAAAAAAAAAAGGCCGTGACCACCCTACTTAATAACAAGACTCGAACTCATGTCCTTATAAATTATGAGTACGAGCTCTAACCACTTCTCCATCTTGTTTGATGATTGTTTGTTTTGTTTTCAAGAATACAACTCTTAACCATAAAAACTAGTGTTGGTTGTTGAGATGTAAACAAAACATAAAATAAAATCAGAATTATGTACAAACATAGAATGATGTTCAACATGATTATTTACATAGGACTGAATCCGGGCCTAGATTTATGCCCACTAAATACACATGTCCGAGCATGAACCCGAAACCGAACCCGAACCCGAAGAAGTTGAGAGTTGAGAGGGTTAAATAGGTAATTTAAGGGCATTGAGACACATTTTTCGCACGCTCGTCGCTCGCTTTGCGTGCACACCGTCTTCTTCTGCTTCTTCTTCTTCTTCCCAAGTCCCCTTCCTCTTGTTCTCTTGTTTTACGCATTTTCAGGTTCGTGTGTGCGTGCGTGCGTGCGAGACCAGAAGCTTTCTTTTCTGCCCTGAGATCTCTCCCTCTCAAATGAAAATCTAGGTTTTCTTCTTCTCTAAAATCACGTTAATTTCTTCGATCTTCTTCTTCTTTTTCGTTTTTTGATTTCTTTGCTTGAATTTTTCTTTTTTGATTTTTTTTGGATTAAACGTGTCGTTCAATCAAATGAATCTAGCTGATTCTGGACCCATATTTTCTTAAAGTTGTCTCCTTTTTCATTTTTTTTTTCATATTCTTTCTTGCCCTTGTCTTTTATTGGGTGTTCTGGTTACACCATTCAGTTTATTGAAAAGCTTCCCAAATCCACCACAAATCTGGATTTTTTGTGACGGGTTTATATGTGATATCTTGAAAAGCTTGTATCTTGAGCTTTCTGCTCCACTTGCTTGTTTGGCTCTCTTATCAAATGAGTGAAGAAAATGATTGCAATGTTAGAATTTTTTAAGAAATTTAGATAGAATTGAATGTTGAGTGGAATAAACCAGCCTCTGCTCCAGTACATGAGGTGATGTATAATGATTGTGATTTAAAAATAATAATAATATTATTAATTATGGGTCAATTTGATTTTGGTATATGGGTGGATATATCTAAATGGGACTTGGTTGGGAATTGAAGTTACGTTTTCTTTGTTGATTTCTCTGGTATCTAATAAACCCATCTTTTACGTTCATAAGATATCTTGCTTGCTAAGTATGTCTGTTTAATTCTTGAGGTTTTGAGTTAGGAGATGGATTTCTTTCTTCTTAATTTCATATAATTATGTTCTCTTGTTGTTTTTTGCAGTGGTCGTTAACTGGAAACAAATACCAAAGTGCTCTTTTACAGTCTGGACAGGTAGTTTAATTGGTTAGTCCTCATCTTCTTTGAAGCGTTTTTGCTATTGAGATATATGCTGCTGATATTCTAGATGCCCACAATGTGAAAACTTAGAGTATAAGATGTTTATTTAACTTGAGACCAGTAGATTTTCTTGTGTTCATTGCAAACTTGGTCTTGCATTGAAGACTATGGAATGATGTTCTTGGAGAATGATTGGGTGGCCTGTGATGCCACCTAGTTGCACTCCAGGCGAGGTACATTGACTCAGACATGCTCTTGGATCCATTGTTTATTTATTTATTTATTTATTTATTTTTTTTGAGAAGAGACAAAGTTAGTGGTCAGTGCCCCCCCCCCGAGCAGTATTCGGACCCAACATATGCCAGACAAATCTGACTAATCTGCCCACCAATTCATTGGGAGAGGGCGCCAAGGAGGAATCGAACCCGGGTTGCCCCGTTCTCACTTTGATTCACTCACCATTCACCCAATGCCTCATTGGCCATTGTTTCTTTATTTAGTTGAGTTGAGTTATGCAAGATGTCTATATAGAGAAATTAAATTCATAAACATTGTAATGAAAAAAAATTGACGATCATGATACTTTGAGGAAATGCAATGTTGTGGTGGTGGCTTTGTCAACTATAATATCCAATCAGCTAATCCAATGTTGCCTGTTGGACTAACTTTCAATTCACTGGTTCAACAAGTCGGCCCGGCCTAACTTAGCAAACCTTACCTAGAAGCTGCTCACTAAGATAACATTGTGAGAAAGCCCCATCCATCCTAACATCTGGTTAGCTAGGTGTCTTCAAGATTCTCTCTCATTACATTGATTCTTGTTCGAACTTCTTTGGCGTTTCATTTCTTTAGAACCTTCAACTTAGAAATTGCTTGTAATTCAATTCAAGATAATAATTGGCCTTTTTTTTTTTTTTTTTTGGTGGGGTGGGGGGGGGAGGTAGTAATTAGTTGTATAACTAACTCCATCACCATCACTAAATTGCTTTCTCGGAGGTATCAGGCCCGTTCCTGACCCATTAATCCCCCTCACCCCCTATGGTGAGACAGTGGCAAGAGTTGAACCTAGAACCTTGAGGTTCCAATGTCACCTCTTTACCAACTACACCAACTCCATGTTGGCATAATTGGCCTTTGTTTGCTCATTAAACATTCATTTCAAAGTGATGTTTTTCATTATACCTGTTGGGCTAAACACTTAGTATGTTTGTTGCTCCCCACTATTTATACTTGTTTGCTAACAGTGCCCTGCATAAGCATATGAAGACCTACTGATGCTATGTATCATTGACCATTCTTATAAGAAAACCATTTGGGGCTTTCATACTTTTGTTGTTAACTTGTTCGCATTCATTTCTTAAAGGTAACATTGTTTGCTTCTCTGCTTATAATGTCTAAACTGACCATAAACAATAACATAGAGTCGAGTCGAGTCGTTTGGTCATTGAGATATAATGATGATAAGTGATGTTAGAATCTTTAGAAATTGTGATTCAAATTTTAGATTTGATTCTAATGACCAGTTTGATTGATATGCTTCATAGATGAATCACATAGTAAAAGGGCGAGTAATGTGAATTGAATCCTAGGATTCAAATTAGGAGAGTATGGAAGATATTCTCATGCTTAGTCTTTTCTATAACTCTATCAGAGTTTCTTTTACTTTTTTGGAGGGAATTCTGTTAGAGTTTCTGTTCTCATGTGTTATGGCTTTCTTGGGGGATCCAGTATATTATCTGCCTTCTGCTGTGTATAGTAACATTTTTTACTAAATATTAAAAGCTGATAGAGTTTAAGAGTTAGAAAGTGATCAAATGGAGAGAAATCGGATCATTTACGTCTTCTCCATTGAAGCAGGGTCCTTTGCTATTTAGATACATTGACTTCTATTTGCTGCTTATACATGTTACGATTAAGTAATTTGTACAAATCAAGATTTTGGAGATCTTTACATCTCTGTAGATTGTCGGACAGAATTACAAACTGGCCTAAGCTTTCTTTGAAAATGCTATTATCTGTTTACGGCTCCAATGTATTTGCAATTTCCTGTTTTTGGAGACTACTTTCATTTCTCTTCTTCTTCCTTGTTTGGGTTTTCACATTTGGCATATTGTTTGCAATTGATGAGAATAAAAGAGAATGTGGTGCAAATCATCATCAGTTTTTAAAGTTTTGATTTTGATTTTATTTTTTGTATTTTATTGTCTGTACCAATTTAAGGAGTGTATGTAAATTTGGTGCATTCTGATTCGTGGAGTCATACCTTTCTTTTGATGCTTTCAAGGTGGAGTTGGGGTAGACAAGATATTTGGATTTGTTGTTTTATTCTAGTTTTATCTTCTTTTTAGTATCGTATTTTGTTTTTGATAGGTCAGATCTCCTACCCTTCATACTTCTTCTCTTTTTCGTTCAATGCATTTCTTGTCATCTACATGGGAAAATGGAAGAAAGAAATCCAAATTCATTGTTATAGCTTTTGAAGCTTTACATCTTTACTCAATTTGTTTGTTTTTCTTATGTCCTTTATTTGTTTTGCAGTGAGTGGTTAAGGCGCTAGAGAAAGTTACATTATCATCAGAAGTGTCTACCATTCCCTTTTCTTCAATTCTGTTTATCGAATCTTGTGCTTTTGTCCTGGTAAGATGATTCATTATATGCGTGTTATGGACCCGAAGTTTTAATTCCCCATTGTGTAGGTAATAACTTAAATATCTTGTTTTTTTTTTAATTAAATTATGAGCAATGATATATATACAAATATACTAGTCCATGGGCACATGTGTTGCACGTGAATTAAAGAGTGCATTAATTAAATTATAATCCTTATTATTTTTTTTGAGTTGGGGACCAACAATGAAAAAAAAGAAAGAAAAAACTTTACATTGACAAAGTTAATAAATTTACTAATTTAATTTATATCCTATAATTTAAATTAAGGAAGATCGTGGAGTGAAAATGAAAGATAACTAGAAATCCTATAATTTAAGAGGGAATTATTGTTAGAGTTTCAAAAATAATTGCAAATCCCATAATTTAAGAGGGAGTTATTGCTAGAGTTCCAAAAAATACCCTTTTTCAATTTAATATCTTGGACATGTGTCAAATTTTGTATTAAGAAAAAGAAGGGCATATTTAGGTAATTCAATAAATAGTAAAACTATTAATGATATATTACCATACTACCCCCAATATTTAAATTTAATAAATAATAAAACTTTAAAAAATCATGGGTCATTTAGGGATATTTTCAAAAAGTGGCACACCGTGAGTTTATAGGTTTTGGCACTATAAATAGTATAGATATATTTCTATTTTAAACTTTATTTTGTGATCCATGTTATTGGTTGTGCTAGTTAGTGTTGAGAATTGATTTTGGCATTTCCTAATATTGATTTGCATCACTGCATGGAGAGCAGTGTGATGGACATCCAGTTGACATTTGTAAATTTTCTTTTTTTACCATCCTTTAAGAGGTTTGGATGTAATGCTAAGCTTCGTCTCTGTGGTGTTTCTGTTTCACAAGATTGCTGGTTCCAACTGCATCTAGACTGGTGGATTCAAAATATTTGTAGCCAGCAGAAACTTTTTCATTGTCTTTGTTGCATTCTGATCTTTCGTTTCATGCCATATTTGCTTCTTCAATCAGACTGGATGGTTAAAATGGAGGTATTGATACCATGTTACTATTTGACTGACTTTTGCAGTGCTGCTCATATATCAGCTGTAATGTTTTTGATATAAATTCGTTCAAGTCATGAAATATATTCGTGAAATGAGTAAAGCAGTGATGATGATGTTCAATGAGACCAGAAGGCATGGAAATAGAGCACAATTTGTTTGTTCAACTTTCTTTTATTTTTTATTAAGGCCTTACGGATGCTTTTTATTTACATTTATTATATCTTTAATGAAAATTTGGTTCCTAGTAACTTGTTCCCTTCGTTCGTTTGTGTTGTTTCTCTACTTTTATCTCCTCCATCCTTACGTTCTCTTGTGGGATCTTCTCAGTGTGATTTCTTTTGCTGCTAATACAGGTTATAGACGTGTTTAAATTAACAGCTTCAATGGAGCTTAGCACCATAAAAGATGCATTTGATCGCGTTACCAAGAAGCAAAAATTATCATCATCTAAAGCCCAGGAAGTAATAGACCAACTTGGTCGAGAGATTGAACACGCATTAGCAAAATTGCACTCAATTGACCCTCAATCTGCTGCGGATTCAAAATCCATCCTCAAAGAACTCCACAGCAAGCTGATTGAGATGGGCCCACTCAATCAGCTCGAAGGCTCACAAAAGGAGCTCAACGTAAGACTAAGCAAGTATGTGAAACTGCTGGAGAAATCCTTCAATCCCGAGATATCCAAAGCTTACAGGAACGTGGACTTTGATATCCATACAATAAACCAAATCATCGCTAGCCACTTCTACCGGCAAGGTCTATTTGATCTCGGTGACTGCTTTATAAACGAGGCAAAAGAACCAGAGCTCAGCTCCCTGAGAACTCCTTTCCTCGAGTTGTACAAGATACTTGAGTCCATGAGATCTAGAAACCTCGAGCCTGCCTTGAACTGGGCTTCTGCCCACCATGAAATTCTCTTGCAGAAAGCGTCAAGTCTCGAGCTGAAACTTCACCGGTTACAGTTTGTGGAGATTCTGCAGAATGGGACCAGAGCCGATGCGCTCAAGTATGCCAGGGTACATTTGGCTCAATTTGCGTCCGCCCACATGGTGGAGATCCAGAAGCTAATGGCTTGTCTCTTGTGGGCAGGCCGGCTCAATGCCTCCCCATACACTGAGTTCTTATCTCCGGCACATTGGGAGAAGCTGGCCGACGAGCTGACCCAGCAATTTTGCAGTCTCTATGGCCAATCTTATGAGAACCTGTTGGGTGTGGCGGTGGCGGCCGGGGTCCAAGCCTTGCCGACTCTTCTGAAGCTTGCGAATGTGATGGCTGTGAAGAAGCAGGAATGGCAAGCGATGAAGCAATTGCCTGTGCCAGTGGATTTGGGGAGGGAGTTCCAGTTTCACTCAGTTTTTGTGTGTCCAGTTTCAAGGGATCAAGGAAGTGATGAGAATCCACCAATGTTAATGCCTTGTGGGCATGTTTTGTGCAAGCAATCTATTGTGAAGTTGGCCAAGAGTGGCACACGCACCTTCAAGTGTCCTTACTGCCCTGCTGAGGCAACGATGGGTCAGTGCAAGCAGCTCCATTTCTGATGTGGTGTTGTTCTGCATCTCCATGCCTGGTTAGAGTAAGTGACTCTTGGAGGTATGATAAATTAGACTGAGTAATGGATGTGGGTCATGCTGTTGTGGTGGTTTTCTGTATCAATACTACTTTCATTGTAAATAGAAATTCTTTCTGAAATTCATGTTGGAAGCATCTTTCTTTTTCTTTATGGTTGATTTTTAATCATAGAGCGTGGAATTGATATGGCTGAGCTATCATCATCGATTCTTTGTTTCCTCAATCTTTCATGGCCCCAATTGGTTGAGCAGTTGAAAATTGCTTTTAGAGTACGCGTCATTTGACATATCTGCTTTTGGATCAAATTGCAAATTGCAGTAAAAAAGTTTTTTTTGGTTGGCGAAGTAGACTAGCTTTTAACCTATAGTTAGGTAGTCTCGTTAGTTGCGGCACGAGTTATATATAGGGCTATGGTTGAGGAATAAGGTCTCGGTTTCGTGTTTAAATTTGTGTCTACGCCTATACGCCCACTCTAGGGAGAGATTGTCCAATGTCGTGTACCATTTTCGACTTCAGAATAGTTTTGCCCATGTAAAGGGGTTAGCAAGGATATTAGAAGGTCAAAGACCCAAAAAAAAAAAAGTGGGTTTCAAGAAATAATTTAAGTGAAAAAAGTTTTTTGAAAAACTTGGTCTCACTGAGCTCTTCAAAATGTTATACTTTGGTCCAAAAACAATGTTGTCAAATGCTTTTATAACTATTTTTTATCCAAAAGTAGTTTTGAAAGTAAATTGGTCATAATCGGCTTCAAGCTTGGATGAAAAAAAAATAGAAAAGAAAGAAAAGGTTTAGGGTCGTGTAATTAATTAATCAATCCGATGCTACGTAGTTAAGAAAAGGCTTTGTTGTGTTGAATAGGGATATAACATAGAGGGTTAAAATTGAAAGCACTTACTCTTTCTAGATAAATGGTGTGTTTCTTAGTAATGATGAATGCATTATGAAGAAGCTAAACATGCATCTAGAGAACATGCTAGCTATTCCTCTATATTATTGGATACTCTGCACACATGCTCACTCTCATCATCCTAATAAATGATACAAATACAATGAGAGGGATCCATTGTTAGAGCTTAATCAACAAAGAGATGTTTCAGATTGAGACAACACATAGTACTGTTTTTTTTTTTTTTTTTTTTCATGGTATCCAATGCAACAACTCATGCTGATGGTGATGCTAGTAAAATGAGAAATTTAAGTGTTCCAAACTCATATAAACTGGTATGCAAGCTCACTTAGCAAAAATAATTAGCACCCTGATCACCATTAGTTTATATTGTCTATCATGCATCAATACATCATTCAAGACAATACCCTAGTAACTTTAGCATTTTTATAAGTGAAAAGCCCAATCATAAGAAATATTTATACTTTTAATTATTTGTAATTAAGAACTTAAGGAGAATACAATACACACATGAGAAATGAAGTATATATATAAGAGTAATACTAAAGCAACTGTATTTTTCAACGGAATTCCCAACTATGCTGATGTGGCATATACTTACATATAACATGGAAAAAGCTTTTTTCAAAATGGTCAGAGGTAGTTTCATCACACACTGTCGTGTGTATTACGTAATACACAACGTATGAAAAAATATTGAGGATTGAGTTTCCCCAACATTTTTCCATATATATATTATAATTTGCATGAAGTTAATGTTTTATCCTTTTTTTTTTTTTTTATAGAATCCCTTTAACCTTTGTCCAAAGCACACCATAGGCTTGGGATTCCTCTGTTTTCCACCTAAATATACTAAAAGCCCTGTTCAACCTCCACACATCTCTAGCTAGCAAATCATCTTTCTCCTCAATAAATTAAAGATAACTCATCAAAGGTCTCTCTCTCTCCTTCACTAACTCACATGCTTAATCATGCAGTTTATAACAAAAATACAAACTAAACATCCATGTTTCAGTCCCATATGCATAATCCAGTTGTGCTACTTGGTGGCTTGGTTTGATAACCCATGTTTTGCTATTTTAATTTGTATTATATATGCTGGTGGTTCTCTTTGGATTAAGAGGATCAAAGTTGCAAGGTCCACATTCCTTTGAAAAAAGACAAACTAATGAAGAAAAAGTGAGACCCTTACATATCAAAACCAATTGGTATGTTTCTTCACATGACATATACATAACAACATTCCTGATAATATCTCCATGTGCCCATCTACCAACACTACCTCTTTTGGCACATGCTCTTCCTAAGATAGGATATGATCTTATACATACTTAAACATACACACACACATATATATATATATATATATATATATATAAGCCAACATGGAGTTATTGCAATTAGTAAAAATGTGACTTTAGAACTTAAAGATAAGTTCAATTCTTACAGCTACCTCACCTTTGAAGGTAAGAGGAATTAATGAGTTGAGAACGGGTCTAATAACTTTTCAAAAATACGGTATGACGATAAAGCTGATTATACAACTAACTATATACTACGAGAGATGGGATTGAACACTCCATTCATGCACTCTTTCATCACCCTAATGATCCAACAAAGAGATGGGTCACTGAGAAAGACATCACACTGTAATTCAATTCATGCAGAGATGGTGATGCCAGAGAGCTACATGAGCTGAATGTAATTGTATAATATATAACGTGATCTTCTTGCCTCTTCCAAATGTAATGTGTTTCAATCTTATATAGAATATTCAATCAAAAGGTACAACTATGTTCTCAACTACCATTAATAGTTTCTTTTCTTTCCAAATAAAAATGCTCTTCAAATTCTAATATTAATATGATCTTCATTATTTACAAAGATGAACTTTGTTATTTTTCATAATTTTTTTTTCTTCCACCCGAAGAACATTTTACCCACCAAAATCAATCACAGATTCACAGTTAATAATAAAAAAAAAAACCTGCAGTATCCACACTCCCCAATACATGCATTTACATATTATCATAACCCGCTAACCACTTTTCCTTTTCCCAAACTACCCCCATTTTCCCCTTTTTCCCAAACTAACCCTCCTCTTCCAAATGATACAAGACAAAGATGGGCTGCTCTCCACTTTTCCTTCTTTCTTTTTTTTAATTTCTTAATATCTTTTTTTTCTGTTTTTTTTTTTTGCGGAAAGGGTTGAAGCGTCGGGCGCTGCTTGTCGCTATTGTGCGCCGGGGGCCACTCTATTTTTTTTTTTTTTTTTCTTTCCTTTCTCTATATAATACATTTAAAAAAAAAAGAAAATTAAAATCTAGCGTTCTCGAAGCCGTGCAAGTCGCTGACTCTATTCATCGACTTCCTCATCATGGCTACTTTAGCCAGCCGCTCAGCGGCTCGCCAAGCCGAAGTCGGAGTCAGCGGGTCTCCATTCTCGTCTAACAAACTTGGCTCACGTTCACTCACTCTCCTTCTAGACAGCGGCGGCTGCTGACTCTGCTGTTGCTGTCGCCGCCACTGTATCTCGGCTAAGTCGGCTTCCATCACTCGTAGATACTCCTCAGCCGAAGCCGCGCTCGATTGCAACAACAGTGCACGAGCCGAAGACAGCAAATGAAATGCGCTAGATAGCTCGTTGTGATCAACTAATCGACGACTCTCCGCAACCGCCCTAATTGTAACAAACATGTTTCTCAACCGTTCGATCTTGGGAGCCGATGATCGAACGGCCTGTAAACGTGGGACCAGTAAAGTCTGCTCTTTCCCGTAAAACAACTCCTGGGACACAGGATCACGATAGTTGCATCTAACGGACAACACGTGGTAGGCCCCGAGAGCAGCCGCGGGAACTCTCAATTCCACGAGTAGTTCTCTATCCTCCTCAGCGTATAGATCTCCCAACCGAACCAAGCCGGTTCCGAGGAACGTGGGTCGGCCGGTCCAAGAATAAACCGCCGAGATTTCTGCCGGGGCTGAACCGGACGCGAACCCGATCTGAAGCTTGAGATCTTGAACGACTACGCTTAACAAACCGCCGACGCATTTCGCGAACGCGTCCTCCGCTGGCTCTTCACTGTAGCCGCCGTTCTCGCCGAAGCCGAACGGATGTACCGGGATCTCGAGATGCGCAAAACGAGTGGACGACACGTGGCATGAAGGCTTCCGTTGATTGTTGGAGTTGGAAGAAACGCTCTCATCCTGACCATCGGATAGAAGCATGATGCTGGCAACGGGGTTTCTCTCGCGTCGATCTTCTAGAACCTTCGTGGCCTTTCTAAGAGCTTCACCGACGCTGGTGCCTTGGCCGCAACCGAGCCGGTCGATGATTTTCAGCGCGGAGCGCTGGCCGTGAGCCGTCATTCTGACTAGAGGCAGGAGCCGTTTAGGAGCTGAGGAAAAGGCTACGATGGAGAGTCGATCGGACGAGCCGAGGGAAGAGATGACTAAGCGCATGGCACGCTTTAGCATGTGCAGCTTGGCGCCAGTCATGCTGGCGCTGACATCGAGCACCGTGACGAGATCGATCGGTGCGCGGCGCGCTGAGTCGAGCAGAGGCGCAGCGGCGGCGGCTCTGCTATTGTGCGCCGGGGGCGGAGGAGGGGCCTTAACCTTCACCACCAAAGCGTATGTTTCATGGCTTCTTCCAACAGAGACCAAAGCGGCCTCTGGAGCAATTCTCACGTCAACGTTTCTGATGAAATCTCCACCGTTGACTGCATTGACATTATAAGAATCACTAGAATATGATGACGATGACGAAGATGAAGATGGTTTTTTATCAACAAAGAAGCCTTGAAACTCTTCAATTCCTTCTTCTTCTTCTATTTTCTCATCAGCTTCTGGGATTGGATTGAAACGAGACCCAGAAGTTGGAGACAACAATGGCTCATCATCATCATAGGATCTCTGATCAGAAATCTGCTTATTAGAAGAAATCAGCTTCTGGGTCTTGATTTTGGGAGACCCATCTCTTATTTTTTCATCTTCTCTTACTTTGAGTTCTTCATGTTGTTGTTGTTGATTCTTGTAAGAAGGAAGCAATGGAACTTCTCTCCAGTTAACACCGCAAACAGGGCAAACCAGAGGTCCAGGCTTTCTAACATGAGCAGCTATGCATGGGAAATGAAAGGCATGAGAACATTCTGCTGTAAAAATAGCCGTTCCTTGCCCTGTTTTCATGCTCTGTAAACACAGCCCACAGCTATTCTGCCAAAACAAAACACAAAACAAAGGAAGAACATGTTAGTATCTCTCTATCTTTTGCCCGATACTTATAATTTGTTCAGATTTTACGCTGCGAAACAAACACAAATGCACTCATAATCTCTTTCTCATGGTATTAGAGCAATTTTATTGGAAAACGTAGCATGAATTTGCTTGATTATTTCATTTATCAAACATATCTTCAAAAAAAAAAAAAAAGAGGGTTGAGTTAGGATCTTACTCTGGACAATCTTAAACCCGATTTGAAGAGCGAAAATGGGGATCTCGGGGAAGATGGATTAGAGCTCTGAAACAAGTTTCTGGGGCTCTTTGCAGTGTTGTTGTTGTTGGTCTTGCAATGGAGTTTTGGGCTATCATGAGCCGATGCTGGTGCTGTCGTGGCGGTTCGGCATCTTAAGCTCGGGCTGGACACTGGTTGAGATTGAAATCTCGGGGTTGATGGGTTAGAAGAAACGAATCCCATCTTCGTAAAGCTTCTGGGACTCGGGCTCGGGCTCGGGCTCGGCTGATTCTGATTCTGATTCTGTAAATGCTTGTTGTCTGTGAGTCTGATTTCTGCGTCTCGAGGAATTGTTGTACAGAAAGCTCTTCTCCAACCCATTTAGAAGTACAGAACATATATATGTGGGATTATGGATCGGATTGATCTTTCTTCAAGATTGTTCAGAAAAATGAATTAACCAAAGCTACTGCTTCTTCTTCTTCTTCTTTACTTGTACGTAGTATTGGGATCTTTTATGGATCTATCTATATATATCTCTGCTACTGTGTAAGAAAGAGTGAGATATGGTGGAAGAGAAGGGATTGGATTGTATATTTATATTAGTTGAAATGGGTAAGCCTCGATTTTAACAAGGTAACTGGGAGAATCCGGTGGAACTTGAATTTTTCTATGAACTTTATAATAATAATATGTATTAATTAGAGGTGAGGGATGGGTCAACGAGATTAAGGCTCTCCATTTCACGTTATGGTGTTTGTCACCGACCGCTGCTGATGACTGCAGCAGAAGATCCCTTACCTTTAAGCGGCTCCCACAGTTTATCTCTTGTGCTCCTGTTCTTGTCTTCTTGTGTTTTTATTTAATTTTTTCTTTTATTATTATTATTTTCTTTTCTCGCCTTGGTTTTAGCAATGAATTTAATCAACTTCTTGTTCTTGGACAAAGATCATCGGCTCACCCGATCAAGCATTTACTTCGTCTACGTAAAGTTCAAACCTTATATAAGATGAAGAATAATTGTGTCTTTGTTAGGCTTTGTTGTAGTCTTATTAAACTTTAATGTTAACATTTATTTTTTATATTAATAATTAAGATTATCCTTATTTTTAATTTAATATTAAAATCAAACCTACTAATCAATAAAAAAAAATAATCATCGTTCCCCTTATCAACATGGTAAGTATGTATGTTTTTTGAATCATTTTAATATTTCTTATTAAAAAAGATCAAGAAGAATACAATCACGCTTGAGTCCCTTTAATTTATTTAAAATTGTTCACTACAAATAGCTCGAGAATGATTTAAGAGACCCAGACGAATGTATACCTAATTGAATGTTGTGTCACAGCCCTCTCAATATTTTTGTATTAAAAAATAGTTTATGTTCACAATAATCATTATTTTTTGGTCAAATGAAAACTTTAAAACAAAAACATCATTAATTAATTATTTATAAGTGGACAATATTTGAATTTAGGTAAACACATAAGCTTTGAATTTTTGACATTATAGTAGGAGACATAAAAAGATGTAAAAGTGATAATAATGTTGTCTATTCCAAACACTTGGAATATGGCTTATCCTTATTATTGTCTTATTCATGAAAATTATAGCCCTTGTATCTTAGTAAGTCATTTTGATCCTTTCATATATTGGCGCCATTCTAGTATTTCTGACATTTCGGTGGTGTCCTCTTTTTTTTAGAGCGAGACTATTATACTAAACTTTGAAATTTTACAGAGACGGCAACGTTCCTCCCAACAATAATTTTGTCAAAGATGAGCTCGAACTCGAAACTGAGTCCCTTAACCCCCTTGAGTTCGACTCTCGAACCACCGAACCAATCGATTGTTGGTCATTTCAGTATTTCTTTCATATGTGAAAGGATAACTATGTATTTCAAGTTTTATGTATAAAATATTTAGTTTTTAAAGAACAATAAATATATCTTTAGCATCAAGTATATATTCCCAAATCTTTTCTTTGCCATTTAATTTCATTTTTTTATTTTTTATTCTAAAGTAAATCAATCAGGAAAAAAATTAAAAATAAAAAAATCAATGATATATTTAATTCACGACAGATAATTGACAATGCTTTTAAACTTTCTAGCTGATATGCAACACAAAAAAACTCAGATTTGATGTCAATTGGCCTTGTTATAAGCTTTCCTTGACATCTAAAGTCGGCATTCATAGTACATTTGATACACTTTGTAGATGTTATTGATTTGATCTGTGTTTTTTTTTTTTTTATTTAATAAAAAAACAAGACCATCTAAACATTTACAAAATTTCTAGGCTTAGCAAGCTCGTGAAGACCTAGATATTATAGGATTCAAACCATTAATAATTAAGAAAGAGGTCATCTTATAATGGTTATTGTCATTGTCAAGAAGTTCTAGATGATAAATTAATAAGTCTATTTTATTTTATTTTTTAGTGTCGACACAAAGTCAGAAAATATTAAAACTGGGGCTAAAAAAAATCGAGACCCCTTAATTGAGTCAAGAAGACGAGTACAACGACGAAGGTCATAAGGAGCCCGTATAAGAACCATGCGAACCAACTATCATGGTCTCACTTTCACTTTTACTAGAAGAGGGAAAACTCTCACTTATGTAAAAAAAAATAAATTAAACTCTCGAGTTCTAATGAAGGGGTTCAAATGCACACTATTGAAACTAGACAACGTTTACAAATCATTAAGTAAATTAAATAAAAGTTTATTTAATTTACTAATATATAATAATAAATAAAAGTTTATTTTCTAATGTATATTGATAAAAATAATTAAATATCTAATAAATTCTAAATTATTGATTAACAAAGAATAAATTATTTAAGTAAGGTGCTTTCAAATTTTACTAAAATAATTTCTTAAGATTGTGTTTGGTTGGTAATTTAAAAATAAAGATTTAATATGAAAATAAAAAACTCAAAAAATGACTTATTATTATTTTTTGAAAACAATTTATTTCTTTTATAAAAAGTTAAAAACTGTTTTTTGAATTCACTCAAATCAATACAAATTTTTAATGTTTTTCAAATATTTGATTACAGAAAGTTATATCCGAATATCACCAACCAAATGCAGGTTTAAAGTAATAATAATGGCTTTTGTATTTATTATGAAATAATTGTCATACAAATCCCGAGGTGAAGAAGGCACGTGAGAATTGTCGTGCAATCTTGCTGTCAGACAGAGCGGTAATTTCAATTTATCGCGACAAATTCAGAACAATGACCGGCAACAGGCGGTTACCACGATTCTTTTTTTTTTTTTTGGTTTTTTTATGGTGTTCCTCAGCACTACGTACTCTCCCTATACCTGTGGCTACGACGCTTGCGTGTGTTCCAATCAATGGGCCACGTGTCATTAACTGCACCAAGGCCATTCACTTTCGGCTTCACAGCCCCAAACACGAAGCCTTGTAACTCGCACCCTGAAAATGATTACAATTCTCATCTAACCATGGTTGAGTTAATCCCGAGTCGCCAAACGCGGGGGTTGACTCACTCCTTTTTATATATAATTCTTGAGCTCGAATTTTTTGAGGTTTAACGCCGTTAAGATCGTGCTGACGTCGTTTGCGTGGAAATTCGTGAGTACGGAAACTGGCGTCAAATCATTAATAAAATAACAATTATTGCCTTATTATAAAATAGTAGATCGAAATGTTGGCAATTATTATATGGATCCAATTCTTTGTATTAAAAAAAAAAAAAAAATCAATCAATGTGATTTAAAAAGATAGACTTTTTAAATTGAAAAAAATAAAAAATAATAAAGATATATTTATGATATAATGACTTTTGAATTTTTCGAGATGGCATTTTCAATGCCATATTTAAAATTTGCTCTTACTATTTTTGAACTTATTTAAGATTTATTTGATTCACTATGTCTTAAAATGTCATAAACATCATAAATACAATACCTTTTATTTAATATTCAATATATAAGATAAAAATTTAAGAAAAAAGTTTTACAAACACATTTTATTGATATTGTCCTTAAAAGTTATTAGATCATCTTAAATCATGCATTAATACGTGATTCTAACAACTCATATAGACAATGTCAATAAAATTTATTAGTCAATTATTACTCAAAAACTTAACTAAATATTATTTGTAGGTGTAAATTATAATATTAAAAATATTATTTTAACTATAATAAATACAATTTCAAGTACAATTATATATGTCTGCCCATTATATGTATTTGTATTACATATTTCTAGGTGTGTAATAAATAATTCAATAGACATGAATGTGTAGTTATATTTTATTACAGTTAACTTAACATTTACTTTCTTTTATTTTAAAGAAATAAATGGTAAAACCAAATTTCCAATGGAAACCAATCTCATTAATGAATGTCAACACCAATAGCTTTGAAATTGGATCATTATTTAATGATTTTTGAGACAATTATACTGATAATTGCTACTTTTTTTTTCGAAATAATAATAATAACTCATGTATATATTATCAATTATGAGGAGGAAAGATTCAAACTCTAACTAAATATAAATAATGTGAATAGATTGAAAATTGACAAAATAGAAGCCAAAGAGTCAGTATGATTAATTAAATTTTGTAGCTTATTAGAGTCTTGTTTGTTGTTAATTCAGACTCTCTAATTGTTGGTACCAGCAGACCATAACTACTATGAATGAGAGGCATTTGGGTGGTTCTTAATCAAATTGTGTTAGGTTAATTAATAATTAATTAAGTTCTTGATAATAATAATAAAAAAAGTGGATTAGTTATATATATATATATATATATATATATATATATATATATATATATATATATGCTAAAAGATCAACAAACTATTAATATAAAATTTTAATTATATTAAGGTATTGCATTTATTATGAAGTGATATTTTGAAAGCGATATATAATTTTTATGAATAAGATTGTTCCTAAATTCATGACCTCATAGTTTTTGAATTTTTGCATATCACAAACATTGAACTAAGCCCCCACTAGAAATAGCTCATATGACATGCTTCCAACATGATAAGTAATGAGGTCTTGTACTCTATTCCACTAACTGTTACTATCCTTAACGAACGTTTGATTGGTTGAGTGATTTTCTTCATAAAGAATTCGGCGTCAACGAAATGAGATTCCCACAGCTAGAGCCCGTCCATGAAAAGAGGTAAGAGTAGGACATTTCATAAAAATCTTTCTGATAATTCGATAGTTGGTCAGGTAAAAGCTGACCAAGCTAATGATATGAGATGAGGTCACGAGTTCAACTCTCCATCAGCGTTAACTACTGGGGGCGGCGTTTCATGCTCAAGCAATTAAGGGCCTAAGAAATTAGTCGGGACCGGATACTTGAATACTCTAAGTTATATATATATATATAACTTGTTATATATATATAATAAAATTTTTTTTAAAAAAAAACTTGTTATTATCCTTTATTCATAAAATAATTTCATTTTTATTTGTGATAAAATTTTATTATAGTTTAATAAGTAAAATATATATATATATATATTGATTATACTTTTATTTTTGAAATATTGTTTGGGTCAATCTGGTCAAAGTAATAATAAGGTCTCCTAACGAGCAGGGAGTCTGGGACAGGTGGCAATCATAGAGGAGGTTCACGACGCGGCTGTACCCTCCTAATGTATTAGATGGATTGGGCCCACTTTAAGGCGTTACGTGCCAAAGCCTTGATTGGGTTGGGCCCAACAACCACTGGAGGCCCACTAATTAATTAATTAATTAATCATTTTTTATTTTATAAAAAAAAATGGGAAAATAAAAAATTTGCAGAAAGCATAGTTGGATTTATGGGTGCTGGACCCCATTTTCAATTCAATCAATGGATGGTTATGCTGTTCATATTCTTGGTAAAATTGTCTTCTCTAAAGTATTATTTGTATATATATATATATATATAAGTTTATAATTCTTTTAGGACATTTGACACATTAGAATATTGCACCATTAAAGAAAGGTTGATGAGGAGGACCTATATGAAAAATAAAATAAAATAATTAAGAGGTAATTGCTATTGGGATAGCATTTCTTGGAGCACTTGACCTAAAAATAAGTTTTCTAAAACCAATTATATGTTCAATTTGATGAAATGTGTTTAATATCATTCAACAATTGAAAACAAGGGTTTTTTTACAAAATGACATATTTTAAAGAGATTTAAAAAAAATAAAAATTAGTGTCACTGTCAAGTGCTTTTGGTTGGGATTTCAATACAGTTTTTTGTATCTAAAAATTCAAAAACATAGAATATTCGTTTGGTTTGAGTGAATTAAGAAACAATTTTTTATTTTTTGTAAAGAAAATAAGTTATTATCAGGAAACGATAAAACATTTTTTTTTCTAAATTTTTTGTTTTCTGATTGATTTCAAGTTTTTGAATCGTCAACCAAATATAACCTTATTTTTAATAGGTCATGGCTAGTTCCTTTTACTGGTGTCAATTCTGAAAAAAATTATTTTTAAGTGTATTCGTTCTCTAAAATAAAGGCTAATAATAATCTTGGCGATTTTTAGACGTAATTTTCTTGTTGTTTGCTAAGTTATTGGACAAAACAAGATTAATGTAACTGATCTTAGATAATTCAGAAATAACGCTTTATGTTCATGTTGATTAAAACACAATTAGTGATTACATTAGGACTTAAATGGATCAAATCTTATTGCTTGAAACAATATAATGAGAAACATAATTTTTTGCAATTTGGCTCGTTCGTTAAGGCCAAAAAAGTAAAAATAAAAATAAAAATTGTCTGCTGAGGACCTTTTTTTTTTTTTTTTTTTATCGATTTTTTGACTCTGTGGAGGTATCCTCCTACCCTTCGGGCCAAGACTAGTCCTCTCAGAGTTTGAAGTTCTGCAAGAGTTTATAAGCGCCTCTCTCATCCAAGATTTAACTGAAACAGGGCTCAAACCTATGATTGAGTTTCTTAATCTGTCTCGGGGTCGCTCCTTGTGCCAGCAGACCAACCCATGGTTGATTCAGGACCTTTCACCATACCTTGTTAGATTCTTAGGTCAACATCATCTTGATTTGCAATTTTAACCATTGGATTTTGACTGCTTCAGTAAATAAGTTCCTAGGTTATGATGGATTATATATATACATATATAAAAGCCTTTTAATCAGAATGTTTTTTTAAAAGCAAAATAAGTAGAGAAAGGCTTAAAATAATATAAAAATGATAATTAATAAATATAATTGTTTATAATTAAAATAAAGGAAATAGATTCATGTAATCAACCCATTACACATGAAAAAAAAACTTAGTTGGTAATATTATATTTCTATTGTTTTCCTACTAAATTTATCATATAAATCTCACAAGAATATGTAAAAAATAAACCCTATACATAGTTGATTAATATTTGTGTTTTTTGAAACATATATCTTGGCTCAACTTTATCATTAAGTCAACCCTTTATGAGTTCTGATTATGATTAGAGACCTAAAGAATAAAAACAATTTCAAATTTAATTAAATTTTTATTTTTGGGATATGGGTCATGGAAACATGCTCCTAATAGGTAGGTGAAGATGTCTATATTGTATTTGATCTATAAAAAGAGAAAGGGTGGTCACATGCATTTGCCTTTGGAAGCACTCTATGTTCTTCAGGTAATTAAGAGATGGAATTTGGAAGATTAGGTCAAGAAATTCTATAAAAATAATGATGTAATGAGACCAAACCCTACAAATCCCAATCCTACTTTGATCCAAAAATAAAATAAAATATATATATCTGATTTATGACTTCAAATATGCCCACATTGCACATGACATAATTGAGCATCCCATATGATCCTTATTTATTACTTAAAACCCCTTCCAACCTCTACTTGAGGACCACCAAGCAACCATTCAATTTGATTATATTCCTTTCTTTCCATAAGCACCATTTATTTCATTAATTTAGCAAAAAAAAAAAAAAATGATATCAAAAGTCATATTAAAGGAAAATATTTCTCTTGACAGTCAAAGCCTTATCTAAATTATTAATTGGCTGCCAAATGATAATGTTTTATAGAAGTTTATCTAAATTATGTTTTTTGTATTAATATAAGAAAAATATTAATCTAACTACAATAAATACAACTCTAAGGGCAATTCACATCTAAGTAGAAAAAACTCCAGATTGCTTAGCGTCTGTTCCCATTTATTCGTCTTTGTTATGAGGGTCAACCCAAATACTTCTGAAATGTCTGAATTCGGAAGGATTAGTCTCTCCCAAAAAGAAGGAGAACACCTCGGGTGCCGAAAAATTGGTAATAAAAAAATAAAAAAATAAAAAATTCTTACACCTTTTGCACTAATATGAACTCCAATTGAGAACAAGGAGAAAATTCCACTCAAATCAATCATCATATACTATTTGAGTTTTTTATTTTATTTTATAAATAACATCATAAAATTTACCATCAATACCTTATCTCTTTCTCATTAAATTCTATCCAATGTCTACTCATATTAATCACTATTATTAACCTATCTATTAATTATTTAGACTCCAATGTCAAAACCCTAATTTAATTTCTTCTAACAAAATTCTATCAAGTCATTTCTTCCACAATAATTTTACTTAGACTTATGATTAATGACTTTAATCAAGCCAAAAATAAAAAATAAAAAATATATATATATAAATTAAAGGAAAGAAAATTTTAAGAGCTTCAAGACAAGCATCACATTATCAAGATTATGAACACCTTCAATGTATCAAATTTAAAATTAATTTCCTTTTGGGTTAGGGCTCCTTAACTTTAAGTAACATATATACTAAAAGATATATAGAACAAGATTTTTTTTTTTTTTTTAATAAAATATATATATATTAGAGGAGAAGATGATGGGTTTTAGCAGTTGGACTTGGACATATTCTTTCAAACTGTCATTAGTAGTGGGTGTTGATCACATGGATTTGAACAAAAGACTTTAATATAAGCCAAGAAGAAAGCTTATTTCTCTTCCTTCAGGGGATGGTGGTTGAGATGTTGCCATTATTGGGGCACATGCCATGAACTATTAACTGCAAATGGATCCTCTTAACCTCATCATATAAAACACTATTTCAAATTAATTTAATCCTACCTATGCTTATTATTATTATTCAAGAAAAAAAGATGAAAGAAGTTACTTTTGTGGTCCTCATGGTGTGTATCTCAAAAATAGTACTGCACAATCTTGTGATTGTATGATTTGTAGACTTCACCTTATTTATTTAAAACTTTATTATAATTGATATTGGTTTTTTTTTTTTAAAATTTTATTAGATGGGCTCATGTTGATGATTTATTTTTTATATTAAATATTAAGATTTTTTGGGTTAATTTAATATATTGAATTCATTAAGCTTAGTGGGAAACTTTTGAACTTTGATACAATAAAATAGCAAAATATTCTGTATCAACCTGTATTTGATCAGATTCTTCATGGATGATATGGAGGATTTGTTTTTTCTATCAAACTTTTTTTAAATATAAATAAATAAATAATTTGTACCAACATGATCACTGAGTTCAAATATCAGATTCCCTTCATTCACATTTGATGAGATGGCATGTTATAGAGTGATTCCAGATGCTTCCATTAATAACAACTGTCTGATCAAACACAGTTAATATTAGTGTACAATGATCAGCCTCAATTTTGATGTAATAAAATATAAAAATGATTCTGCATATCAACCTGGATTTTATCATATTTAAAAAATTTACAAGTTCTTATTATATAAGGTGATAATACAAATATATATAGTAATAAAGACATTAGAAATTAATATATTAACACTGTTGCCTTTCTTTTTTTAATTATCAATTTTTTGACACCCAAAGGTATTCTCCTTTTTTTAGACAAGACTAATCATCCCGAATTCGAGTATGGTAAAGGCGTTTGGACTGACCTTCCCAACAAAATAGATAAATGAGAACACATTTAGACTTGAACTCGAGACTTGAATCTCAACCTTACTTATACTAAATTATTCAACTAACTGAACTACCACATATTGATTGACGTTGTTGCCTTTAAAGTTAGTTCAATTTGCTCAAACTGTAAAGTAAACCCAACCGATTGGGTTATATATATTTTTAAACCTGACCTAAACTAAACTTTTTCAAAATCGAACCCAAACCAAACTAAATGCATAGGTCCGATATAGTTTTATGGTTTGAACCAATTCATTAACACTTCTACTCTGCATGTTAAAAATGATAAAATAATAGACAAAGGAAGAGATTAAAATAAAAAGATTTTACAATAAAAATAAATGCAAGATGAATGATCCAAGAAGGTGCTGAGAGTGAAACTGGCATGTTAATCATTTATAATAATTGATTGGCACAGTTCAGAAAAATCTCTATCATTGCCCAACTGGGTTTTTATTATTGGGGAGAATATGACATTTTGTAATGGTTTTTGGAAGCATGTGAACCTCATTAGCAAGAGAAAAAATGACTGATCAGAATTGTTATATGTAAAGGGCAGGGCTCACACCCAACAGGAAATGAACCAAACAAAAAACGTCAGGCAATGCAGAAGGTACGTTGTTGTTGAATTTAAATTGCTATATAGAGACCACACCACCCCTAAAACTCTTAAGGTTCAGGTCCTACAGTTTAAGGGCATGTTCCTATTTTCCTAACAAATTATAATACTGTAGCGTTAAAGCCAGAATCACGCAAACCAGACCACACTTCTGGGCCCTCTAATTTATGATTCTACAGACCAAATTAGATCTCATTATCGATTTGTAGCCGTCTGATTCGATCAATCTTGGGGGACTTTTCATCATGGGCCCTTTCAAAAAGATACCCTAAAGAAGGGTGCTAGGACCACATGATTTTATGATAAGATAGTACAATGAAAGAAGCAGCTTGCTTTGTCTACTTCACTTATCCTTTTGTTGCAGCAGGTGTTTCTAGGCAATTCATGACATCCCTATTTGATCTACTATATTTCTTGGGATAAGTTTGTAATACTAACCTAATTAATTAGGTTGACCCTTCTATTGTTACTCTTCATGGAACCTATGTAAAAACTAAAAAATAAAACATTGAGAAGATATTGAAGAAGCGTACATGCACTGGGAAAATGTGGATTTAGACTTATTCAACTCCATCAAAACTAATGGGGACTCTTCTGAAAGAGACAAGGTTAGAGACTACACTAACTTTTTATATATATATATATAGTTGAATTCAATGAAAAGTACCACTTTGTACAATGAGGAGTAAGTTGAAAGATTTCTTTATTTTTCTTTCCAAAAGATACTGGAGGATGTTGGTGGTCATGATGGAATCACTAACAAATGGGTACTTTTAAAAGCAGAAACTATCCAAAACAGAACTAGCCATATATATATAAACAGTTCTTTATTTATATAGAACTAATATGTATATATCTCTGTATGTATGTATGTGTAGTGCCTTAGAAAAGATAAGCAGAAGTCAAAATCAACAATTATCACTGGTCAATCTAGTAAGCATGAACAGTGGAGAATGCATCATTTCCAATGTCTATGCATGACAGCATGAAATCATCATCATCATCATCAGAGCTCAACTATTAACTGAACATTATTGAACAGTTATCTCTCTCTTTTGAAGTTTTCAAATAGCAATTGAGAAAACTACAAGTCCTTTTACCAATCAGAAATAGTACAAACTAGAAAAGAATAACTGACTTCCTCATAGTGCCCTCCTTTTACACCATACATTTGAGTGGCTTAAAGTTACTTGACTTTCCCTCGTGAAATCAACTCCTCACTACTTTGCTCAGTCAAAATACCAAGGAAAACTTTTCTATAGACAAGTGCTCATATTTCTCCTTAGACTATATTGATAGCACTTATTTTGTGATTAAAAGATAAATTGCAGGGCTAGAATCAGCTTCATACATGCCCTTCTTCAAGGAATATCAAGGGGGTGTTAAAAACCATGTCATCTTATATTATAGTTAATAGGTAAAGACCCAACAGTATATATATATATATATAAATGTTGAGCATACTAGCAAACTTGAGCTCTAAATTTGCACTTTTCTTGTTAGTTCAGTTGCAAAGAAGTCTCTCAATGCCCCTCAAATAGATTGCAAGGTGCAGATGGGTATTGGACCTATCAAGTTAATTCTTCCTTCATAATATCATATCCATATATTTTGTATGGAAAATTTGGAAACCAGTATAAGTTCTCCTAATATCTTTAATTTGGGTTCATAGTAGGATCACAACCATTTGAGACTGTTTATAAGCTGCTGATAATATGCAAAAAAAAAAAAGAAAAGAAAAAAAAAGCCTGTTTTAATCCTCTTTATATTCCTTTTGAAGTTCTAAATACAATAAAAAAAAAAGTTAATATACTGAAACTAAGAACTATAATTAGTTATTGTTTGAAGGGGTATCAATTGATCATGATTGTTAAAAAAGGAGTACAAAAATTATTAAAACAAAGGCAGTTCAAGGGGAGAGAAAATATGACTTAGAAAATGTCTTAATATCAAACGTGAGAAAGAAAGGTCCGCAACAACCAGCATTTTTACAGACTAAGGAGGCCCCCCCTGTTACATGAAGCAGGTGGATCATTTAAAAACTCACTAAAAGCGTGTTACTACAATAGTACAAGACAACAATTTCAGAAAACATAATTTCCACAAAATTTAGAGATGAAGAGATTAAGCACAGCATCTACCCATGATTTGCCTTCCATTTCTTCAATTGTTATTTCATCCTTACTTCCATTTCCAGCCAGAAAGCGAAAAAGATGACGTTCCGATGCCCAATTAGGTCCTGCTCTTGCATTTCTCTGCAGCCCTTGGCGCTGAAAGAAAATCAACATAATGTAAAGAGGAAATCACCCCAAGTTCTCCAACTTAAACAACCTAAAGTTAGGGAGATTTTCTTTTCTTCTTATTTTCATAAATTGTGGCAGTAAATTCAAATGAAGAATTAGGGGCAGATGAGAGCTGTTACAAATAACAAGTATGGTGAAAAATAGGATGTTAAAGTTGATGAGTACGATAATCTCTTTTCAAAAAAGCTAAATGATGAATGCAGATTTATGACATGCTTACCAAGAACGCGTGTATGAATTCAATAACAAATTCCAGAATGCATGAGCTAACCATCCAAAGATAGCTTTCTAAGCGTGCACAATTAAACACATAATTACAAATCTGTATAAGCTTCGCATCATGGATGCATAGGGAAGGAGGACCGCAAGGCCAGTTCTTGAGTTTCAAATAATATGGCAAAAAAAGGCTTCTTGCCATCAGTTGCCCGCATCTTTGCCAGAGATCAAAGAATGATATAAGATTGCATAAATATATATATTGATGAATTAACACAGACATATTATGCCTGAGAGATCTCCAGGTGGAAGCACTAAATTCTACACATGCTAGTTGCCAAATATGTTCGATTGATGACAATGGCAGGTTAAACAAAATTCATGCCTTTTATTGTGATAATTCTTCTGACTGTAGTAACATGCAATGAATTTCCACAGACCAAATTACTAATCATCATATTAAAAATAAAAAAGGATACAAAATGAAGAAAAATAGACAAACCTAGGCCAATGGCATCAGAGCCCTTCATTATTCTCATCCTTCTACAAGAATCAACGAACATTCTGCCACAGGAAGAAACCAGATTTAGAAAAGTGATGCAGTAGTAGATTTACTTTTGGACATGCACTAATCACGCCAACCACAAAAAACATTATACAATGATGTAAATGTTTGCTCTTTTACATTCCTAAAATGTATCTAGTAAATTCTAACGGGTTGCTTTAGCATTGATGTGGTTTTCATAATGTTAATATACAAAATCATGCTCCTACTACAGGAGGATAATCTCCTTCACCTTTATCTAAGAAACAATTGTACAAAACAATGTGGAGAGCAAATAATACATAGAAAGGATAAGAGCTTACTCCCAAGGGACATCGCCCACAAGCATCCAATCACCGTCCTTATCCTCATAGGTAAGCACATATTCTGATCCATGTAGAAGATCCCTCAATTTGCTTTCGTTCAGTGGTTCCCTTCCTTGAGCACAATGGGACCCGCATTGACCTGAAATAGTAAGGAAATTGAAATAACAACATCAATACTAACACAAATTTCTCCATGAAAAGCAACGCAACAATATAACACATAAAGTCATGGAATAAACACAATAGAATTTTTCAAAGTTAGGTCGATGTTTATATATTAAGCATTGAATTACAAAATTAAATCTCAACAAAAAATACAATAATTCTAAATAACTTTCAAAATATTTTTTACTTTTTAAATTCAAAGCTGAAAAAAAAAATCAATACTAGCTTCAATTATTTGGTTAGAAAAGCATACAAATTATATAAAGTTGAAATCAATCTCATATGTAAATGTAATAAATAGAAACTACAAGAAACGCTAAAGGAAGAAAAAATTCAGATTTAAAAACTCCAATGTTGACTTTAAAAGATAAAATTTATAAACTATGTTCAGTACGCCAATAAATCTTCAATATAAGTCATCAAATAGTTTGCTACATACACAATGTGGCCAAGCATCAGTTAGAATATGTCTTATTTTATGCCACTATATTTTATAAATTAAGTATAAAAGCATGCACTGACGAAGACATAAATCTTTCAAACATTTGAATGAGAATTCTGTACATTTCTATTAGATGTCAATTATTTACAAAATCTTCCTAGTTCCTACTCCAAAGTCCAAATTAACTTCAAATTTAAATGATCAAAGCTTAAAGACAAAGTCAAAATCTCAATCTTTGCATAATTTAAGCCACCGATCAATGCACTGAAATAGAATGTTCTGTGAAATTGAGACTCTAAAATAGCTTACCAATAGTAAAACAGCTGAACATCTTCTCAAGAGCTGAAGAGAGCTCTTGATATTTAGAATAAGTTCTCAGGTCAACCTTCCTCAAGTAAGGGGCTCCATCCAAGCTGACCTTAACGAAAAGCGGTCCAGGACCAGGTTTCCCATCCACTTCATCATTGTTCTTTGAAGTGGAGGCCAATGTATTATTCTTCCTGAACGATCTTATAGGCGGCCATCCCACAACCTGTGCCCTGCCAAAAGAAAACAACACTTGTGAGAACATGAAATTAACCGGTAACCATCAAAATCTTTGGAAACTCACTTGGCAGCGGGAAGATTGCTATTGTTATTCGCACGCGCCATTTGGTTATGGCTGATCTCATTGGCACTACGTGCCTTTTCTTGTAATCCTTCTGGTGGCACAATCTCTTTTAGCATTGCCGGCTGAGCATCCGAGTGCTCTTTCACGGATACAGATTTCACTCCTGAGTTTTGAGGAGGTCGTGAAGCCAGCATTGCATTCCCAACAGTATTGACAGGAAATTTCCCTAGTGTGACAGACCGGGGAGTTTCGGGCTCAGAAGTATCTGCAGGATAAACCCAATTCCCTTCAGTAAAAACATTGTTTGTCACTTCCGAGGACCTGTCCATGGCATCAGAAAATCCTCTTTTGTTGCCAGATGCAACAATCTTCTGTGATGAGAAAAATATGCCATCCTTGGGAGGAAGCAGTGGGAAAAGGGGCTTCTCATCAAGCTTCTCGGATTCAAACACACAATGATCTTCATCCCTTTCAGGAGAATGTGATCCAGGGAGCCCAAGTCTGAGCTCCGTTGCTTTTAAATTCAGACTGCACCTATTTTCACCAGAGAAGCCTGAGATTGTACAGCTATCCACTGATGAACAGTCAGATAAGCCCATGTAATTACGCTCTTTCAATTCAGCACTACTAAGAGAGCTGTTAACCAGAGAAGCTGAAGAAGACACTAAAGAGGCGTTGCTCTGCCTCTCCTCCACAACATCAAGCAGCGGTGGAGACATTATCTTTCGAAACAGAAATTTTCACCCTTAAACCTGCTTGCAAGAAAAACCACAAAAAATTCTTAATGACCCAAAGGCGAAAATTTCATAAAATCAAACTTTCCCTGCTACACCCAATAATCTATTTACTTAAACAAGTGAGCTTGAAAGCCCCATTACATTCAAGAATCATCAGAGTCCTAAGATTATAATTTGTCCATGCTAGAAGAGATGAAGATAAAGGGCCAGTTTGCTGGTGAACACTAACATCGTCACCTTACAAACAGCTATGGCATAAACCACAGGTTCTGGTAAGGCTCATGTGAAGAGGTAACTGAATAGCTGATGTTCCTAAATGATAAATCTGAGAAGTTAGGGAGAAAATTGCCCATCTGTAAGTTTCTAAAAAACCAAAAACAGCTGGTTTTCTCCCGGGACCAACAGGCCAAATTCCCAAATCAGTCCAGGAAATTTGGTATGGTTTCATAAACAATTCATTGCAGCCAAATTAGCCTGAAATTCTCTACATGATCAGTCTAAATCAAACCAGATTAAGCACAATAATAACTAGATAACAGCATCAACAGCAATACATATTGTGCACAGAACAAAGGGTCTGTCCATGAGTCCAGATTCTTATAAAGGACCTCAAAATTAGAACTTAAATAAACCATCAAATATCTTATAAATGAAAACTGAAATACAGTGTAAAGCTTAAGTAGAAAAAAAATATATATCTTTAATTCTTACCCAATAGCAAAACCCTGTCACTATGAGGATGAGAAACCAGAAGAACTAAAAATAAGAGAACTAAACAAGCATCAAACCTCAAAATCTCCCAGTAACTCAAACCTCTCCTACCACTCCAACCAAAAACAAAACAAAGGAAAAAAAAAATTAGCTTAAAATAGAGTCTAAGTTTTCATGGAGAAATACGCCTAAAAAACTTAAAATATCAGAAAGTATAAGAGAGTTGCAGTGAGATTCAACCTCAATCTAACCAGAAACCACAAAAAGTTTCCAAAGGAACAACATAACCCAACACGCAAGGCATCAAATCATATAATTTCTACCAATTTCTACAAAAACAAAAACAAAAATCTGAAAAAACAAGCAAAACACACAAAAATCAGTAGAAACTCAAGCTAAAAATCTAACCTTCCTATTAAAACCACCAAAAACCCAAAAAGGTCACAGCCTTTCAACCAAAACAGCATAAAAAACAAAAAAAACTACCAAAAAATCTGAGCTTTTGAAGAACAACCTGAACAAAGACTTCCCAGATCAGTCGAAGAAACTAGAATCAAACCAGCTCCAAGACTGTTTAATCACAAAAATCGCATTGAAAAACACAAATGGCATTGGAGAAAAAGCAGGAGCTCTGCTTCTTCTTACCCTTCTTCCTCCATTAACCACACAAACCAACAAAAGCTTCAACCTTTTTTTTTTTTTTTTTTTCTTTTGTTCTTTCAATCCTCATCTTGAGAAACTCAAAGCACAAAATTAATAATTAAAATAATTATTCATTTTTATTTTTTTTTATTATGATTTAAGAAAAAAACATAAAATGGCAAGTAAATTCTATCTAAAGTTTTTTTCTGGATCGACGGCTAGAATTTATTATTTCAGATAACCCTGACCGTCTGATCTTCCAGTCTTTTTCATCACGGTGAAATGACATATACACCCCCTTGTGTGATAAAATATTTTTCGTCGTCAGATGGACCATCCAACTTGAATCCCGACAACCCTGTCGCGACGACCCACTCGATACTATTATTATTACTATTATTAATAAATCTATAGTTCCTGTATGTTTGGTTATCCGATTATCGTGGATCCAGAACTTCTCCGTTCCCTGGCAGGAAAGTGTGTTCCAGAATTGTTTCTAGTTCAGCGTAGGGATTTTACTTTAGCTTCCCTTTGGATACAATGGACTAATAGATTATTTCATTTAATAGATATATGATATAACTAATTTTTGTTTTGGATGTTATCTAAAGCTTTTTAATTCATGAACCAAAATATATAGCTTTACTCGTATTGGATCCTCGTGTCTTTTCTTCTCTTTCACATTAATAAGTAAAATTAGTCTATTGTCTTAATGTAAAACTTGAACTGTGTAAATTATATGATTCAAATTTAGGTCTTATGTGTACTTCCTTATGTCGCTCATCTTAAAAGAATGACAGTAATTATAATATTTTAAATGGTTATTAAAAAATTAATTATGTTTTTAATTATTTTTCAATAATTATAACTGTATTTAAATATATATATATATTTGTCATTATAGCTAATATGCCATATTCGTGCCATCCATAAATATATATATAAAAAATACACCAACAAGGGATTGGTTAACTGATTCAAGAAATAAACTACGAGTTACGATTAAGAGACTCATCACGAATTCGAGCTCATCATCGTACATCCCTGTTGAGAAAGGTGCTTTTGTCCATGCAAATCTTTGAATCTGAAAAAATTAGTCTCTCCTCAAAAGAAAAGATGACACGAGTACCGAAAAATCTGTACCAAAAAAAATATAAAATATATTAAAAACATATATTTAATCATATGTAAAGTACTTTGAACTTTTTTAATTAGAAAGTTTTAGTTGAACCCGTGATTAAGAATAAGCGCCTCTAATCCTGAGATGTGAGTTTAAGTGAGACTAATGTCACCTATTAATATATTAGCTAATGGTGTCCAAAAGTGTTTTGGCCGTATTAAAAAAAAAATAGGAGGAGAATCCGAATACCCGCCAACCTCAAAAAAAAAAAAAAAAAAAAAAAAGGTAAGAGCTAAAACTAAGAGAGACTGAGCAGAAAAAACACAATAAAGTTGTTTGTTTTATTTGTTCATATTTTGGTTGAGTGATATACTTAAATGGGATAAGATACAAACTGGTGACAAACAATAAAGGAATTGTCTGCCTTTATTTTGACCAAATCAACCAGTCCAAATTGCACTATACCTTTACCAAGATTCCCTCTCTTTTTTTTATTCTCCCTTCAATTCCACCAAACATTTTTAGGAATCCTACGTTCTAACTTATATTAGTTGAAATTGATTGTTTATACAAATTTATAGAATATAAAATATTTATTAAGCAAATTAGGTTCGAAGCACACGATGGGAGAGAAAACTAGTAGTTGGTTTCCAAATTTTTATTTGAATTTATACTATTAAGGTGTAGTTATACACATCTATACTATATATAATACAAATACACAAAGAATTAGTTCCTTGTGTAACCATTTGTCAAACTCTCAAAACTATTCCTTTAAACTTATAATTATCTATTTTTTTTAAAAAAAAATCCTATTTTTATCTTTTATTTTCTAAATTTGTTACGGGGCCAAAATTTAAAATTTAAAATTTAAGCCGTTAAACAACTTTTTTTTTTTTTTGGTTTATGACCCCTATCCCTGCTAATCTATTTGCAAGAGCGAAACTATTTTGGAGTCAAAAATTATAAAGGTTGTTGGGCGTCCCTTCTTAAAGTAGATAGATAAGTGTAGGTACGAACTCAGACTCGAAGTCAAGACCTCATCCCTCAACCATAATTTATATCTCATCCTTCGTCTAATAAGACTACCTGACTCTGACTTTGACTAACTTTCGTTCCACACTCTTCATTTCTCTTATATCTATGCCTACACATAATTTCTCTATTTTATCTTTTTTAAATGAATATTTTTATTTTTCTACTATTTTTTATTTTTAAACAAAATTTTAAAAACAATAATAAAAAATATATATTTAAAAGTGACGTGCAACTCACTGCCCCACATGCGAGTATAATTAATTACAATACGTTAGTTTCATTTCTAATTTTATTTTGTTCAGTCAATATAAATTTATTAATTAAAACAATTTTTTAAAAACAAAATTGTATATATAAGAAATACGCCTGATGGGCCTATATTTATGGATATTGGGCCTGGGCTCGAGAATGACGCAAGGGGTGACGCGGAGTGGCATGGAGAGGGAATTGAGAGGAATTTGTGAGGGTAGAAAGGGAAATGCAAAGCATTCAAGGAGTGGGCCCAAAAAGGAATGTGCGGAAGGGGGACAATGTTGGGACAATCGAAGCGAATTGCCGGGTGAGTGACGGGACACTCAATTCAGCTTTTTTCCATCTTTACGTGGTTTCGACACGTGTTTCTTTGACTTTTTCCTCAAGACAATGGTCATTATTACTGGGTCTCCTCGTCCACACCTGAATTCTTTTTTAATTTTACAATTTTTATTTTTGTATACATTTTAATGAATTGAATGTAGAAAAAAGGCAAATACCATTCATACAAATGAAAATATACAAATTAAATTTTAATAAGTAGACTTGATTTCAAAACCTATTAATAAAACCAATAGTACTCTTTAAAACGAAATTTTTAACAAAATTTTCAATTAAGATTGCCCTTTTAAAGCAAAGTGTCACAATCATTACTTTAAGTTTCGTTTGAGTCATGTTAAGAGTTTTTCAAGCATTTATCTATGAAAGTATAAGATGGAAACAAAAGAAAAATAAATCTAGAATTAAGTAGGCCTTCTTAAAAATCTATACATAAATTTTAAAAAAAGGTGGGGTTTTTTACCTTATTACCATAAAATTTTTTTTAAAAAATTTCTGCTGTTAAAATTAAAATATTAATCCTTTTATTATAGTTTGACCAGTTAACATATGATGTGATCACATTTAAAATTTAGACCTGCTGACTGGGAGCCACTAAGGACTTTGTCAAAAAAAAAATTAATAACATCTTTTTTAAAAATATATTTAATTAATTAATTATTTATTTTTAAAATGTAATCACTTCATTTATTTATTTATTAACTGGATCCTTGATTAGTTAAATTATAATAAAAAAATTAATATTTTAATTTTAATAATATTTATAAAATTTTTTTAAAAAAATTAACAATCACGTCAAAAACCCGAAAACGGTGGCAATAAGCACTAGAGATAATTGCTAGATGTCTAGGTTGGGCTCCTACTAAGTGGTCCGTGTCAGAAAAATGGATTGACGAGAGATTGTTATATATGGATACGAGATGGCCCATCTGATGCAAGCTAAAATTAATCAGGGGACAAGGACGCATAATACTATCATGCGTCCCATTGGATAAGGGTGGGAGCAAAAACATTCATTCCATTAACAATAAGGTGCAAATATATTAAATGTTGACTATTTTTAATAATATGCATCTAAATTTTTTCTCTTATGATAAAAGTGAGAGCGAAATTATAATAGTTGATTTATATAGCCCTCATTCGGATTTTTTATATCTTTTATCGATGTATTTATTTTTTTGGCCCTATTGAAGAGTTTCAACTTTCTGATCTCAAATGTCAGCACTCAAAAAAAAAAATAGTAAATATAAAATTTATGTAAACTTATTAATAAAATTGTTGAACTTAATCATAGGACTACAAGTAGTATCTCCTACTTTAATACAATTGCATTACTAGCTAGCCACACCTGATTTGTATGTATATATATATATATATATAAGAGAATTTATTTGAATCAAGTAATAAAAAGATAGTGAAAGGAGTCAAAGAGGTCTTCACACTCTTACACACATAAGTGCAGTTTGGTGAACTACCAAACCGTCCTTTGAATTGATCTTTTATTGGTTTCCCACATTCTGATTTTATGGGTGCGTGGTACTGTCCAAAGCAACTAGCTAGTATGAACCGTGATTGATATTAATGGTTGGACATTTTAACATATTTTTTTGGTGCGAGTTCTTGCGCACATATACGCAACAACACCCATTAATAAGACACTATTTATGCAGACTTTACTACTATGGAAAATGTTTTTAGAAATGTATACTGTGTGCATAGGGTAACTCTATATTGAGGGACTCAAATGCCTTAGTATAATTCTCAAGTATATGTACTCTTTGAGTCCCTGATCTCAAGTGTACTCTTGAGTCTCTCCAGTCATAGTCCCAGGCCTATCATTATTGTTAAAGAATATTGAATACAAAGCTAGAGCTCAAAGACGTTATTAATACTAATGAAAATGAGATTATAACTACCAATAAAGTGTTGGCCTAGTTGATTGCCAGCTCCACGGGTATTGTATAAGTCTTGAAAGGGTAACAGTTTTTCAAATTACATGTCACAACATACGCTTACAGAAGATTTATAAAAATTACGTCGGGGTGAGATACAAGAACTCAGTTTAGATTGGTTCATATCTCTAGATGGTCAGTGTAGTCTTATTTTATTGGTGTAAAAATTAGTAGATTCAGAAGCTGGGTCTGATACCGCACAAAGAACAAATATTATATGTTTATATATTTCTTAAAAAAAAAGAGATTATAACTTATATATCACCTGATGAACTTGCTATTAATATCTATAGTGAAACTATTACTCAGTCCACAAATTAAATAGCAACATTTCTCGTGTACCTTACCATCAGTTATATATCTTTTTTATCACATATTATCATGACATTGTAGTGTGAGGTATAAAACCGACACTTTCGATGAATGAGTATCTCTACTCTCTTCCTGAAAGTGGCTTTTCCTTTCATTTCCTTGTTGCCAGATCTAAAGTCATACACACATATGAAACAGACCCAAATGCACCTTTGAATGGTCTCCTTTTCCATCGATAACCCATTTCCCCTCTCCGTACCACGACAGCCCTTCCCTAACTCAACAGCCACTCCAACTTTTCTAGCTGCCTCCCCTTTAAATACCCTTCTTAACTCATAATTTCTCTTCATTGTATCATAGCAAGTTATTAAAAACTTTGAAGATATATCTAAATTTTCACGATCAGTACTCTCTTTTCTCAGGAACACACACCCACATGAGAAAAGAAAGAGGAGGAGGAGCTCAAACAAGAAGAGAGGGGTTATTATTAATAGCTTATCATCAACATGGAGGATCATCATCATCATGTGGATGCAACAAGGCCTTCGCTTGGGTTCCCTTTAGGCACTGCTCTTTTGCTCATAATAGTCTTCTTCTTGAGTGGTATCTTCTCCTGTTGCTACCACTGGGAAAAGCTTCGTTCCCTCCGGCGCCGCTCTACGGATCTCGAATCCGCCACTGCAACTAGTAGTAGCAGTAGGGGCAGTAATTCTTCTACTACTTATGATGATCAGATCATCCATACCAAGCCCACTTCATTTCACCCAGTAATTAACTATGCTCCCCTTTTATATAGTAATTTAATTTAATTAGTACTTCAGTATTAATTCATATGTACATGTGCATGTATATGTTTAACTTGAACTTAAAATTTTGTTTTTGCTGTTCTTGTTGTAGGGTTCGAAGCAGGAGAAGCGAAGTGAGAGCTTGCCAGTGATAATGCCAGGAGACGAAGCGCCCAGGTTCATTGCGTTGCCTTGTCCTTGTGAACCAGCTATTGGTGTTGCTGCTGGTGGTGGTGGTGCAATAATAGAGACGCCTTCGACTAATCTTAAGACACCGTCATCTTCATCTCTATCGTCATCGTCATCGTCATCGGCGTCGTCTTCCTCTTATTCTAATTTGCTTGCTTATAATTATCGCATTGCTAGCTTTGGTGTATACTGCAATTGTTGAGTTAATTATTTGTAATAATGCAATAATATTGATTAATTAATCATCATTTTTCTCCTATTATATATGTATTAATTGATACAATATCGTTAATGAAGATCATGAAGACTAGCTATAGTTCTTGCTAAATTATTCTTTTGCTTTTATTTTTTTTCTCTTAATTACTGCAATTAATTTAGTTGTAATTAAATATTCAAAATTTTTGGAAAAGTTAATTAACGAGGTATATAATTAATTAAGGATAAAATTAATGGAAGCTGATCATGGATTATGGCAGCTGGTGATTAAGATTGAGGAACCGACAGTTCATGCATTAAATTAATGTCGATTGTTCTGTCCTTCCGCATAATTGTCATCAAAACATAAATATTAACTTCTTTGGCCTACTTTTATTATTTATTGCCCAGTCAATTGACACACAAGTGCCCGCACAGGTGGTGGAGCTGAAGTTGTTAGCAAGGCATCTTTTTGATTAAAAAATATTTTTTTCTTTAAGGAAGGTATCTTCTAGGAAGAAGAAGAAGAAGATGATGATGAGGTGGCGGAGGAAGAAGAAGAAGAAGAAGAAAACGTTGTTCAAAGATCTTTAAAAAAAGCACGACAGAGAAGGCAATGATGGTGGTGGAGACAAGTATAGTCGGAGGATTGACACGAGGTTGCGAAAAAGATTTTGATGAATGATTTTGATGGAATTGCTTGAGTGATGGATTCTCCTACTTTGGTTCTTCCTCGGAGGCTTCGAATTTTGACTAAATCAACGAGGAAGCGGAAATCTCGAGAACTTCTTGGTGTTTGGTTTCGGGGTCTTTGAGAAGAAGAAGAAGGCAATCGACTCTTTTTTCTTTTTTCTTTTTTACTTCATCAACAAACACATAACAAAATGGACAATTCTAAATGTACGTGCTAAAAATAATTTCTATACTTACTTGTTATATATCATTGTTAACATTTTTATAAAATTGTTATATATCATTGTTGAAAATTTGCAAAGCATGTGTGAATATTTTTTATGGGCACATTTAGACCTCTTTGGAAGAGCTTTTCCGAGAACTGTTTTTAGGAAATGTTTTTAAAAAAAGCTGAGCTTTCTCAATTTTTTTTAAAAGCTAAAATTTATTTTTTTTTATTTTTTTTTATGATTGTTTAGCTAAAAGTAGGTGTTATCAAATACAACCTTTAAAAATATTTTTAAAATGTTTCCAAACAGGGCCTTAAAATTATCCTAACAAAATAGTCATATTATCATTTCTTGAATAATAGTCATTTTCCATTATCATTTAAGCTTAAGCTAATTATACAAAATTAGCATTAGAAAATCTTCCAAAAAAAGACATTTTTTCCAATTTATACGTGACACAATACATATGTTTAATATATTTTGACTTAATTACATAACATAACGTCAGTCACATAAATCTATTTCTTATATTTTATTTTAAAAGGTAGTAAATTGATATTTATATTGTAAGTAGTAATATTCTTTCTAGATTTAAATATGAAAACATTCATAAATGAAGTCAACTTTTGATTTCTTTTTGAAATTGGAAAGCTTTGCCATTACAAAAAAATGAGATTTTCATGGAAAAGCTGATGCACTTATTTAGAGAGACAGAAAGAGAGAAAAAAAAAAAAAAATTGGACATATTGAGAGAAGAAATATATATTTGATGAGTGTAACGTACGGTTGATAAGCACGATCAACCTTTTACCCATTTATTATTACTATTTTTTTAAATCTTTCCCGACAAGAGATAGTGGGGACCGTTGAGTTCTCTCTATCTTACTTTTTTTCTTTTCTTCTTCATCATCACGTCTTGCCCTTGTGTTACGCCAAATTGTAGGGTTCTTATACATCTTACCCTCGTCAAAAAGAAAAAAAAAATCACAACACCACTAAAATGGTAAAAAATACAAATATAGATACCTATATTTTGGATATTTATTTATTTATTATTATTATTATTAATTTCTTTGCACACAGGAGGTGTCTTCTTTATCTTTGAAAGTGAGATTAATCCTTCTGCATTCAGGCATAATAGAGGCATTTAGATTGACTTTCTCAACAAAAATGTGCTTCAGGCTCGAATTAGTTTCTCAAAAGCTTATTGTATGTCTGATTAAAAAGAAATTTAAAATAATAAATTTTCAATATAGATATATATATATATATTTTGACATCAGGGTATCAGAGCCCATATCTACTAGTTCATTGAGATAGGACTATAAACACTCAAAAATATTATTGTAGTGAAAAAGTTCAAACTCAAGATTTATTCTATAATTGAACTTTAGGCCCCTTACTAACTCGGCCGTTTGTTAAAAGTATTATTGATAATATAACTACTATTACTCTTCAAAAGTCTGAACTCTACCTTTGTAACTCCACTAAACAAAAGCCTTTTATTTTTCAATAAGTTGGTTGATTTTATGAATTGACCTTTTTTCATCTTATTTTACTAATGATCAAGTGTTCTATTAAATATTTATATATCGTTGGTATTAATATTAATTTAATGTGTATGTCACTACAAATAACAAAAAGAAAATCTTAAAAGAATATTAATCTATTTAATATATATTTTGTTGGTAGGTTCAACTTCGGATATTAATTTTACAAAGACTATCGTTCTTTGAAAGTCTCGCCCTCTCGTACTAACAAAATGTCTTTTCTTAAGAAAAAGAAAATTCTCCTAAACTTATTTTTATGACACACTCTACATAGGTGCCTATAAACTTTATGACCCAACTTAAAAGTCATAAAAATGGATAATATCTTACCACATGTAAGGTGTATCAAAATTCGTTTATAGCTAAACAAATATATTATTAAAACTCACAAAGTGCAAGTGGTTGTCCCACTTCTATAGATATATAAACAATAAATAGTGTTTAATATAATTATTAGATACATGACCAAAGTTAGATCATGATAAAATGAAAATGATATATACTATTTCAAAAACTATTAATGCATGTGAAGAGTACTTGGGCAATCTATAGTATTAATCTATTCTCTCTTCTTCTTTTTTTGAATGATTTTGTGATGCACTTTATATTAATTATTTAAAATAAATACATACATATTCTTTTTACATCATATTGCAAAGCATATCTCTCATAAAAAATGACGGGCCATGGATTTTTGAAACGCTTTCATTCTTTCTTTCTCAATTCCTATTCTCAATCATGTTGAAGTAAGTGGTTTGCTTTCGACCTAAACATATCAAATCAAGCAGTAATATCGACATGACATCTCATACGCATGGATGTAACAACGCACATATTAATAGTGACAGAGATCTATGAGACTCTCGCCTAAAACAATTTGCAATTTGATTGTAAATTTTATTGAAAGACAATTTGAATATGTTTGATCACTTTAAGTCATTGAAGATTTTCATTTGACTATCTTAATGTTTCTAATAATTAAGGGAATGTCCTGCCAACCAACTCAAATATGGTGTATGAATTGGATTCGACTTTCAAATTAAATTGTATGAATTGGATTAGGTTTGATGGAGAGATTTGTAATTAATTAGAAGAAGAAGAAGAAAAATATTGATGGAACTAAACAAATTAATCCAGTTAAACGAGAATTTCTTTTTGTTACTGTTAGAAATTACTCAACATAAAAGTTATAGTTGTCAAATAAGGGTCTAACAATGAATATCAAGCTATTATCAATATTTTTCCTCACGTGCAACCCCATTTTGTATGCATAGAAATAAAAAAAGAGAATACCAATTATAAAAATGAAAAATATGTAAATATCAATAACGATACTTAAATTTAAGATCTCTTGCAAAATTAAAGTTCTAATACCATGTTAAAAATTATTCAATCTAAAAGCTATGACTGTCACATAAGGGCTCAATAATGTATATCAAGTTATCGTCAACAGTTACAAGATTACAATAATTCTCTATTTTTTTTTTAAATACATCTTATTAATAATGTCATAAATCGTTATAGAGACCATGAAAGCATAGAGAACTGGTGATCCTTATAAGAGCCATAAAAATATAAAGTGAGCACGGAAGCCCCACATGGAAGCAGACAATGGTGTAAGGATAAGAGAGCAAATCTATCACAACTAAGGACACATACGGTAAAGATTACAAAGAATTAATAACCATGGTTACCCTATTATTTTGTTGATAATGGAACTTAGACTCTCGTCAATAGTGAAGGGAGGAGGTGCCAACTAGCTAAGCAAGTGCTAGTTAGCATCTAATGACAATGATAGTTGTAGCTTTATTATATATTTATCACCTTCATTAGACTCGTTTGTTAAAATTAAGAAAAATACTAATTTAACTTTAAAAAGTTACAACTATATATATGCACCTACACATGTACATTCATTCGATCATTTATTACACACCTTAAGATGTGTAAAAGATTAATATTTAATAAATAAATATGTGTAATTACACATGCAGTTGTAAAATTTACAGTTAGAATAACATTTTCCTAAAATTAAATTGTTTTCAATCTTATGATAATATTATAATGATAATATCATTATACTTAAAAAAGATGGGATTTTAAAATCCATGGACCAAACTAGGCCAAAGCCAAACCCACCAATTATGGGCCATTGGCTGGCTTGTTTTAACAGTGGGCCTTATAACTCGTAAGGCCCAGGACTATTAATCCACCATGGACCTTGTTTTATTTTACGGCTGCTATCGTATTTGAACATTCAAATTCAAGTAAAACAAACGCGAATTCCCTCTCAAAAACCCAATAAAAACAACGCACACCAAGCGTTTGATAAAATGCCTCACAGGAAATCCAGCAACTACGATGGCGGCAGCGGCACGGCCCTCAGAAGATCCCCAAGATTTCTTCATGTAAATTCTACGAAATCACAAGAGATCAAATCTAGGAAGAACAAAGAATCTCCAGCTTCAATCTCCGCCACCGATAAAGCGTGTTCAAATCCTCCACTTCGAGCAACAGAAAGTGTTCCTTTGAAGAAGAAGAAGAAGAAGAACTTTGATGATCACATTGAAAATATTTCGGGAAATTTGGTTGGATCAATTGGTGGGTCGGGAAGTTCTGGGAAAACAAGTAATGGGTCGAATGAATCTGCAAAGAATATCAATAGGCTCGATGGATTTCAAAGTCTTAGGCGATCTCCGAGGTTTTCTAACAAGGAGAATACATGTGAAGATTTTGGAGAAAAAAGACCCAAGATTGTTGGAGAAGCTGAAATGGGAAGAAGAGAAGATCGTTCTGTAATTCGTCCAGTGATGACGCCGGAGCTAAGTGGAGATAATAAGAGAAGAAATGGCAGTAGAGGAATCAAAGAGGTTGTATATAATGGGAAAATGCAACAATGTGAAGAAAATCTTGGTGTTCAAGAAGTGAAGAAAATGCGTTACAACACCCGCTTGAGGTGTCCTCTTAGTTCACTGGAAAACACTTCTCCTACTGCTAAAAACTTGGTTGGTGGATTGAAGAAATCTATGGAATCCATTATTAGTGCAAAAAAATCTATTGGTAAAATCGAAGAGGGTGAAAAATTTCCAGGTCCTAGACGATCTTCGAGGCTTTTTAATCTGGGTGATGAATTGGTAGTTAATGAGAAGAGTAGTCAGGATAAGCCTAATGTGGTGAAAGGGGAAAATGCTGAAGTTTCAAATCGTTCATCAAGAGATTTTTCGGGTAAACGGGCATTTTTGGAGGCAATCCATAAAGGAAAATCAGAAAAAGATCTAAGTAATTTGCCAGGAGTGATGGATTCTATGAAGATTGAAGGAAAATCTGAGTTGGGCTTTGATTCATCCGAGGAGCGTACGAGGAAGATGCCGGGAGGAAGGAGGTTGAATTCTTCATTTGTTTCTGAGGCAATGATGCCAAATGGAAGTAGAGAGAAGAGTGTTGGAAATATCAAATCTGGGATAGGAGGAACTGAGGTTAAGCAAAAAAGTGATCAAAGCGAAGAAAATGTCAGTCCTCAAGGATGGTCGGAAGAACAAGAATTAGCATTGCAGAGAGCATATTTTGCTGCAAAGCCTTCTCCCCATTTCTGGAAGAAGGTTTCAAAACTGGTATTTGCTACTTTAACCATGATTTTGTATTTTTTTGTTTCCTCTTATTATGCATTCTCTCAATGATCTCTTAAAGTTCATATTATATTTATTTGGTTAGTCGTGAATTCATCAACTTGATTTTCTTTTCTCAAGTGTTCTGCTTATCATCTATTTTTCATACGCGGAATTAAACAACCAACATTTAGGAAACAGTCTGTGTTGCAACATGCTGATCCTACCCGAAAAATTAAGGTCTTCTTGCATTTTAATTCCATCTTATTATGAAACTGAGTCATAAACAAAATGAGAAGAAAATTTAAGATGGAAACGCACTGGCCAGTGATTTTGTTATTGAATACCACACATTTCATTAAAAGGAATGGAAACTCGAAGACCAAGATTGGTCTTTGGCTACTGTGATGGCATCAAAGCTGAAGTTCCTAAATTTGTGGACCAAATGCCATATTGTGCTCAACTCAACTCAACTAAACCTTTTAGAGTACATGAGGTTGGCTACATAAGTCCACTATTTTCACTTTGCTCTATTAAGGCTAAGTCGACATTTAAATTACAAATATTTAAATCTTTTATAATTATCCCTCTCCATGTTAGTTTAGGTCTTCTTCTACCTCTATCATTACCCAGGATTATTAATAGATAACTCTTATATTTAAAAGTCTTCATCAACTCTAATTGGTTTTTGTTCATTCTATTTCCATTAGGGGGCTACTCCCACCATTTCTCGAATATGCTCATTTCTAATTTTATCTTTTAATATCTTACCACATCCATCTTAACATTCGGTTACATGATATCCATATAGTGAATTTCTTTTTTCTTTTTGACTCAATGTTGTTTCTTCTGTTTTTTTAAATAATATTCTGCAACTTACACAAATGATTTTAGAGGCGATTTGGTCTCATTTCCTTTTATACCTGCCTTTCCATAAAATAATGGCATGCTTATGTTACTCTTGGTTGCAGGTGCCAGGCAAGTCTGCACAAGAATGTTTTGATAAAGTCCATTCCAGCTTCCCTACTCCACCTCAACGCCCTCCACGGTCTAGGGCAAAGAGAACAAATTCTTCTCCCACAGGAGATCTCTCACTTTCTGGAAGTAAGCTGTTAGAACCTACTGATCTTGGAACAAAAAGAAAAAGAAACAAAGAAAAGAAGGGTCTGATGCAGAAAACTGCAAGACATTTACTGCAGAAACATAATCTCAAAGATCGAAATTACGAAGCAGATCTTTTTTCAATTTTTGAACACACTACAAATTCATCTCTCTCAGCTCCTTTCTCAACCAAAATATTCTCAACCCCAGATTGTACTTGTAAAAACCGTAGTGTTCTTCAAGAATGCCATGAGAAGTCACAGTCAACTAATAAAAAGCCCGACTCAAGATTTAAAAACTCGGGTAGAACACCACTTGCAAGTCCACCTGTTTTGAAGCCGATAAAAAACATGAAGTTGCATGAGAAATATATTGATCAACTTCATAGAAGAGAGGCTAGGAGAATGGAAGGCAGAAAATGTAGAATTGGTGACAAAGATAGAAAGTTAAATCAAGTTCAACAAATGGGAATGGTTAAAGCTGCGAAGAACACCCTTGTTTCTGATGCAAGAGAGATGATTAACAAACTTAAACATCTAGAGGCTAATGCGATGAACGATTGTGAAGATTTGGATGATGACTGTGATGTTGGAAATGGAAAGGATGAAGGTGAAGAATAATTTTAGCATGCTTTTCTGTATTTTTATGTTGCTCTTGAGGCTAGTTTCAACTGTAATGAATCTTTGTCATGAATGGAATTTGAACACCAATAGTTGTTGTAATTTGTTTCTAACTCCTGATTCATGGTTTCTGTAGTCTACCATGAAACCATTTTGCAATCCTTCATTTGACATTGACCCTGCTCAGGAGAGCTTTAATTTTCATAGTGCTTCCGGAGCAAAAACACTTTTGGAGGTGTTTGACAACACCTGCTTCTAACCAAACTGTGGTGGAGAAAAACAGTTTTTTAATTTTAGAAGAAGCGGGATGAGACCAGATTTTACAAAAAGACACTTTCTCTAAAAGCACTTTTGCAAATGTTGTACCAAACAGCACCATTGATGGAAATACTAGTAAATTCTGATTTTATGAATACAATAATTGCATCATATAACTTTTGGTAGGAGACTGGTTGATTGGTTTTCTCAATTGTTTTTGAAATCCTCATTAAAATCCAAGTAGGAGTTTTATCAATATATCTTCTTTCAGAACAGAAAATATGACCATTATAGAGTTAAATGATGAACAAGCTCACTTTAGTATAACCCTTTGTTCTTGATACTGATTTCATTTTTGATTCTATATTTTCTACTTTTTTTCTTTTCTTTTATCCTTCTTAGGATTGTCATACCTGGTGTATCCATTTCTTTAAAAAATATTTCTAGCTTTTATTTAGCTGCCCATAACTTCATTCAGTAGCTAATTTTTCTCTAAAAAAGCATTTTTCACCCACTTTAAAGAGAAAAATAGGCAACAAATGAAACAAGATATCACATAAAATAGGCTTTTACATGGTTCCTTGGACATAACCATCATTTATTCAAAAAGAAAAAAGTTACAAGTAACAACCACCTCTCACTTACAAAGTTCCATCAACTTCAACAAAAATGGAAATGAAAAAACAAAATTTAAAGCAGAGTTAGAACTTAAACCCTTATTGTTATAGCTTATTGTTTTCATCATTTCTACGGACATCTCCCTCCATAACCTGCATTTCTGAATAATGCTTCCTTTATTTCTTCAGAACTTACTGATAAACTCCTTTCCAAGTCCTATCAAAATTACAAGAACAAGTGAAAGAAAAATAATATTATTAGGTGATCATTCAAAATTGAAGAAAGTAATTAAGTTGATAAATTTATACCTCTGAGCAAGAAGCTTGCATTGCAAAATCACTAAAACAGCTTATCACACATTGTTGAATTTCAAGGTCAAGTGCTTCAAGTGTGGTCATTGTTGACAACAGCAAATTTGGTTTTCCGTTGCAGCAAACCTCGATCCGGGTATCCGTATTTCTTCTTTCCACATCAAACTGAAGATATGGTTGCATCAAATAATTTGATTTGAATCAGAAAATGGTTCAAGAGAAGATAATTTTAGTTAAAGAGTTTTAATGGTACTATGAGTATGAGAAGATATAGAAATTAGAAACTACCTTTGGTGTGTTTCTGACAAGAATTTCATCTGGTTTTAGCTCCTTGAACATGCCCATTAGATTCAAACCATCTGAATCCACAGCAATTTCTTCTTCAAAGTTCTTGATTCTTTCCAGGAGCTCCTTCATATAATCTATAGTGTCTCCAAGTATTGATGTTCTGTCCATCTGTTTATGTATATGATTTCATCAATTACCATGAAAATTAAAGATCTCATTATGTTCAAAATTTAATGAAAGAAGCTATTTTATTAACAAGAACATGAGACTGAATTAGGCCAACTTGAAGTTGAAGAATCTTCTGAAGATACCTTACTTATCTTAGGCACTATAGAACGGAGCATCGAAAGACGGTCATTTAATCGCTTTCTTCTCCTTCTCTCCGCCATTAGATTCTTTGACGGCTTCCCATCAATCTTCTTCACCAGATTCCTTCGCTCTAAACATAATCCGGCATCCAAAGGCGCCGGAGTTTCAGTAACTTGTACCGGCTCTACTTTACAAGTAGTCTTATTTTCCTCCACCATTAATGAATCATTATCTTCTTGAACTAGTGTATCAAAATGGCCAAATGCAAAGCCATGGTCATGTTGATCATTATTTGATGCAGCAGCAGCAGCTTCTTGGAGGGAGTAGTTTGGTAAAATAAAATCTGGGCTTGGATAGAAACAATCAAAATTCCAATTATCTAATAAGAAATCATCTATTTCAGCATGGAAATTGGTTTCCCAATTCTCTCTTCTTAGAGATAGTAGCTCCTCCATGAAACCATTACCATTGAACTCCATTTCTTTCTTTCTTTCTTTCCTATCTCACACTAAAACAACCTCAAAGAGAACATTTAATCTTCAGAGAACTTATTTATGACATGAAGTTAAAACCAAGTTGTAGCTATATATATATATATACAGATATAGAGGAGGAAGATTCCCTTCAATTATAAAATGCTATATAGTATTTTATGGTATTCTTTCTCTACACTTCTATTTCTCAAGGTGATTGCATGTCTTTTTCACCGAAATCTGCAATTCAAAAAAAAAAAAAGTATTTAATTCCCTTTACTCTAAGAAATTTGACTAAACCATCTGTCTCAACCGAAAGGAATGGAGTTTACATCACATAATTTTGTCAGGTTCTCTGTATTTATAATCTTTCAAAGTATTTTAAGGCTGAGTTGAACATTAACATGTTAATTATCTCTTAATGGATTACTGGGTCTTCTTTATTTAATCAATTTAAGGCTCTTCTTTGTTATATATATATATTTTCCAGTCCAAGTATAGTAACTAAACATATAATTAAGTTAATAATTGTCTAGTTTATGTGTTGAACAAGTAATAAAAAACGCGTTAATTCAATGAAAAAAACAAACTTATATATATCCATAGCTTAATTCAAATTGTGTTTTGTTTCTTGTGATGAGATCAGTAAATGGTCTCCATCATACATATTATTGGAGCTGTATTATTAGTGAAGATGATTGATGCTATATATCATGCATGATAATCATTTTAATTAATTAATTTGGCCAGCTTCAATGATATCTAGAATTGCTTGCACTTGAATATGATTAATTATAAGTAAGAAAATTATTAGTTGATTACTGTTAATTTAAATCTGTTTTTGGTATAAATATATATACATGATTAGGACCAAGCTAAGCCATTGACTTGCAGGATATGACACAAAGCTAAGGAGATTGATCCGACAGATGATTTGCAATAATTATATTCAGAATATTCATGGCAGTAGGTCCTTTTTTTTTAAAAAAAAAATTTCTTGGTAGATCAAAGTGTCCTTCAAAAAAGCATAAGATCTTAGATGCATTTTCTACCTTTTTATTATTATATAACAAGAAAACTATGGCTCCTACATAGGAACAAAATATTATGATCAATTTGTCTATACATAGTCACAACAACACAAGACTTTGCGATGATCATATGCATTTTTCTATCAAATTTTTTCTTTTCATCGTGGTGACCTCAATTGCAAAATGAAATCGGCATTGCTAAACAGGACCTACACGCACCCGCTATGCTATGTATTAGTCTGGATAAATCAGAGACTTCTGCCCTCCTCCCGAACTAACGAGCCAATGCCCTGATGGGCCACTCAACTTCATATTTTGATTATCATAAAAAGGGTCGTAACTGTAGGATGAACTTTGGCACAACAATTGATATTATTCCATATTATAATTATTTTCATATTATTATTATCCTTTATTTTTTCTTTTTTAGAACTTATTTCTTTTAAAGAAGTTTTGAGAGACTTTTAAAGGAGCTACAAGTGGAGGGTATTTTGGCAATTTAAAATACAACTAAAATGAGTGGGCCAGAGAACTCTCTCTCTCTCAAAAATAAATAAATAAATAAATGATTGAAATACATGAGAAAAATTTTAACTCTAAAACTTGTATTTAAATGTTTGGTAGAATAGCGCGTTTTTTCTGTGGTGATTGCCAAATAGCCCCTTTCAAATACAAGCCAATCATGTCAATCGAGCTACACGTAAAAAGGGCATCTAAACAAACACGTGAAGGTCCCGGTAACACATGATGTCACCCACGTGGCAAAGAGATCTTTGGGGCCCAGTCAATCACACTATCCAGCTTGATTAGCAATTAACAGCCGTTGATTCAGCCTCCGATTTGCGTTGGCGACAACAGTGAAGGACGTAATCGTACGTACGGGCGAATCATACCTGATCTCTGGTGAGCAGGCAGCACCCTAAATTATTGGCCATTGAACTAGGAAACCTGTCCCTATATCCCTCAAAATAGGGCAATTTACATTTTTTTTGTTCTAGATTCAAGATTACAATTATTATCTCAAGACTTATTAAGGACATAAATAATGTCTTTATGCTAAATAGTTTTTTTTAATATATATATATATATATATATATATATATTATAATTACTAAGCTATAAATTCTTCATTTATAGCTTAGTAACCATTTTTATTTTTTTTGGCTGATCTAAGAATAATCACGTCATTTACGAAGGTTAACTTCTTCGTCAAGCAAGTCATGACATTTTATTTGTATCATTATCATGAATTATATTTTAGATAAGATACAACACACCCTGTGCCTCGATCTCACAGGGTATTCCATTCCTTAAGGACAGACTACTCTCTACCCATTAACTAGACTCAATGACTCAACATTATAGGACTTAGTTACAACACGTCTAAAAATCTGTCGCTCTCAGCCCGTACTAGCCTCCACTGGCATATGGCTAACACCTACACAATGAATTTGAAAAATTACTGGCCTTGTTACAACTTGAACTCGCATCTTCTCCGTCCTCCTTACGCTCCCGAACCATCAAACCAACACCCTAATGGACATTATCGTAAATCATTAATAAATTTATATTTTTAAAGTGATTGAATATCAAAAGTTTGACAATGGCCCATTGGTCCGATGGTTCAGAGGTAAAGTTTCATCCTCGTGGTCTTGCACGAAGATGCTTCATGCAGGTAAAAATCACAAAAACTCCAAGGGTCTAGCCTGACCACTCTAAGGGCCCCTTTTGTCAAAGACACTCAATTAGGTAGGGCATTCTAAAAAAATGTTTGATTAATCTATTGATGTGGAGATTAGTGGGTCTCGAAGGGACTTGATACCCACGAAGGGATATCTGTGTGTAGGACACCTTGTTTCTTTTATAAGAAAATTTCAAAAGTTTTTTTATTATTTTTGAACCCCTCTTTTAAGTTTGCAGTTTTTTTTTTTTTTTTTTAAATACTACCCTTATCATTTTTGAACTAAACTTGTTTATAATTTTTTTTTTTGTTCAATATAATTATATATCCAATCCCGATGAAGCAGACGTACGCTACGACAGCATCAACACCATATCACCATCATAGTAGAGGCAACAAAAAAACCGCGGCTCTTGGCGGTTTTCCCGAACCGGGGACCGGTTCCCATGAACCCCGTTCTTCCATAATCACTGCATCGAGATGCGTGTAATAAACAAAGCTCTCAACAGTTGAATGTTTTGAGGCTGGTTTATATCTTTGGCTCCAGCCGAAGAAGCACAGAATCATTCTTTTAGACTGGTTTTTACTTCTTACTGGTTTTTCGTTTTGTAGTTGGCTTCGCAGCCCACAATATCGAAATGGGTCCTCTCAGAAAACCGCTTTTGGAGTAGCTCTAGAGATAGAGATAGCTAGATTGGTCCCTGTAATGGGGCCATTGTGTTGCGTGTGTGTTTTTGAAGTAAAGAAAGAAAGAAAGAATAAAGATATTAGAATTAGAGAGTACGATTGATATGAACTGATTTAATTTGTTTTGGTTTGTCTATCTCGTGGGGTTTTAAATTCTACTGTGCAAATGGGCAAGAAGACAACAAGGAAAAGAACAACACCAACAACAGTGAAGAATGCTGATGAGAAAGCAACAGCAATGCCATATATGTGTTTTTTTGTAAGTAATTAATTATACCCATCTGTTTAAATTAATAATAATTTGATTTCATTGATCTTACTATTATTATTATTTTAGATTCTAATGGCCTGGTCTGGTTTGGGGATTTTATTTCCATGCTTAATTTGATTGTTAAATTTGATGGGCAATTGATTAGAAATGCTTTTAATTAAGAGTTCTATTTCAAAAGCTTGATTCCATGTATATATGTTGGGTAAGATGTCACAAGCATCTATATTATACACATAAATAGTATTTGACTAACACAGTTTTTAAATATACTTTGTTAACATTATCTTTGAGAGTTGTTAGATCGTCTTGAATCATGAATTAATGTGTGATTCGAGGCAATGTCAACAAAGTGTATTTAAAAAGTGTGTTTTTAAAATATTTTTCTATACACATAACACATACACTGCTATTAGCTTGGTGAAGTATTAAGGTGGTAGTTGTTAGGCATGTGGGAATAGGATGAAAGTGCATTCAAGAAGTTTAATAGAAAGTAGGAATGCATGAAGTGGTGCTGTGCAGTTCATGTGACTAATTTTGTGAAAGGATAAGATCGAAGAAGATATACTTTTATTTCGTAATTCTAATTAATGGTTGATCTTGGGTTTATTTTCATGTTTTTGACAGTTGAATTTCAATGGGTCTTGGTCTAAACTTATTAGATATTTAAGAATTCTATCATAGAAAAGCTTTGAAATATAAGACAAAACATCTTATTCGGTTTCTCTTATTTTATCTAATCAGGGCTACTCTTACAATTTAGCAAATCCCATTAATTTCTAATTTGTATGTTTTAAGTTTTTGCGACAAATCCATTGCATATAGATTTTATTACACTTAATTTATTAATGTATTGTTCCTCTTTAGCCCAACATTTTGTATTATAAACCATGGTTAACCTAATAACAGTCTTATAAATGTTTTCTTTTGACTTTAAGCAAATTTCTCAATTAACCCAAGTTGCTTTAACTCAATGATATGGTTGACGTCATCGTTGATTTTCACTGATGTCATATATGATGTGTTCAATCTTACTCCTACGTACTAATCTTGAAACTGTTGTATTCTAAAGTTTGTTTTTTTGTATGGATGTATATACATTGTGGCATCTATACTAATATGAAAATTATTTTTTGATAATGTGGAGGATTTCAAGTAATGTGAGGTAGAAATCAATACAAGGACAAGTGTTAGTTGTCGTCTACCATATGATGATGAAATTTTCGGCATCCAATGCAAAGATAATGAAAATTAATCTTTAAAATTAAGTCTTTGTCTAAAACATTTCAAATGGGATTTTGACATAGCTGAAAAAACAAAGGCAGAAACTGGTGGCACCTTGTTTGCTATGAGTAATCGTTTGCTATTATAAACAAAGTTTCCATGAAAACACCAAACTAATTGAGTAAAATCAATGAGAGAGTGTATTCTAATCAAAACTAATTGAGTAAAATCATTTAAACAGAAGGGAGAAAGCTTTAGTGCAATGATAAATATTCCTTCAATTATGACTTGAAGTTCACAGGCTTTGAATTTAGAAACAACCTTTTTGCAATGGAGGAAAGCTTATGCATTAGGTACACCTTTTTTCAAACTGAACCTTTTATTTTTTAGAAGGGGAAAATGAACAAAAATCTTTAATTTCGAATGGCTCATTTAGTTTGGGCGGTTCTGTCCTAACAAATGCAGACGCCCAAGTCAAACTACGTGGGGGCAACATGAACAACCAAAGAGAAAATCCAAGTGGAGATATTAAAGGTTTATTATTGTGAAAATCTCAAGCTTAGTGACTGATTTGAAGTGGGCTGGTGAGGAAAAAAATGTGCATAAAACCCAGCAATTCAATGCAGGGAGACTGAACATGTAATTATCATGCCTAGAACAGCCTTTTAACTTCACTTCAACCTTGTCTTTAGTTCATAAGATTTGTCCAATAGCTCTATCTGTTGTCGTCTAGGATTAGTTAATTTTGTCAACTGAGAAGAAGAGTTGTAAGAAAATGGTGGGAGGATTTCTTTTACAAGGATGATTGCTCAGATTATTTAATTTGCTCGAATCATGTTCAACCAGCTGATTTTATTTAAATATTAGTGATTTTGTTTTTTCAATTTGGCCAAATGAGAAACAACAAACCTGCCTTACTCAGGTCCTAAAATAGAACTTCAATACAAAGAAGATTGCTCACAAATATTCATAAGCCTGCTACAATGCCACCACTTCCCTCAATCTCATAATTTATTTTGTAAACAAATGTATGATCTTCTCTAGAATGGGAGCTCTGAAGTAAATATGAAGTGATAGAAAGAAAATAGCAAATTTTTTGTTTAGATTATTAGTATATTCAAATCCAATGACTATTCATAAATTGTATGGATGCCCATAATTTCTTTTGTTCTAGTACAAAGTTATAATCATCTTTCGGAATCTACTGACTAATAATTCTACATTAATACAACAAATTTTTTTTCCAACTACATGGAGGCGGGTGGCCTCTTAACTTATAATATAGTTATAATATAGTACTAGTAAAGCTAGTTGTGAACCACTATATATATTTGTCTCCCTCGTCTAAATTTTGGCTTTTGAATCCAATGTCAAGATAATGAAATATTGCAAACAAGCCCTTATATTGAAACACCACTAATATATAGGATATTAAAACATGGTTCAAACAGATGCAAATTAACTGGAGCCTTGCAATCTATGACCATAGGCTCTGGCCAACTTTAGGATTCAAGCAATTAGCAAGCAAGGTGGGGGCAATACGAACAACTCAAAAGGAAAATAATAATAATCATAACCATAACAATAATAATAATAATAATAATACAAATAATAAATAGATAAAATATAAAAGTAGCCGATTCATTGTTGGTAGACTAAATATGAAAACATCAGGATTAATTACACGTTCATGTGAAACCTAGTTAAACCTTGCCTTTAGTTGGTAAGATTTGATGATGAGCTGTCTCGTCATCTTGGAGTAGTTATATTAATTTGAAAGATTCTCTACATATGTTTAGAAAATCCACCTATCATTTGGATGATCGCTAAAACCAATATGCTTGACATCATGCTTGGCTAGTTATTTTTTATTTAACACCATTCACTTTCAACTGATCAATCAAAACAAAATAGCTACATGGTCCTGCAAACTTGTTAAATATTTATTCTGTCATACATATTCACCTTCACTTTATTTCTTTTGAAGAATGTTAAATTGATTGCAGCAGTCACAATTTAGTGTGACTATTGCTAAGATGTCGTGATATAAGGGGCTGTCCCTCATATCACAAAAGACAACTAAATGAGGGGAGTCAAACGACCATCCCCTCATATCACGCCACCTCAGTAACAATCACAAAAAATTGTAACTGCTGCAGTCAATTTAGTATTTTCCATTTCTTTTTATTGTTTCTCTTCTCAATAAAATGCTATTACTCATTTCTCTTTTAGAGGAATTAATTCACATTGAATATATTTTATGCACCAAGCTCAAGGAACAACATCAATTGGGAGATTTATTTTATTTTATTTTGTTTGAGTTGATTGTACTATACTTGTATTAGAGAAGCAAACTTTAAAAACCAGGTTGTTGAACATGACCCTAATACCGATTTGCTTGGTTTGTGACTTTGATTAGACCATTGAAGCAGCAAATGTTGCTTGTAATTTCTTTCTATTGGCTATCTTGCCAATTAATATATATTTACTGTTTCAGATATCTAAATCCTTCTCATGAAAATCAGATGAAATCCATGGTTTTGGGCTCTGATCATTAGCTAGTCAGCCTCTTCAATGCCTGGCTGACCATTAAAGCAAATCCCTCAGTTTCTTAAGTTGAGGGTAGCAAAATCGGGTGAAGTAATTTGTCAACACGTTTATAACAAGTTTTTCGTCATTTGAAATATTCTTTCTGATTTGGTATTTTGACATTCATATTACACTGTTTTGTAAGCAGCTGGTGAGGAAAAAATTGATAACAGTAATGGGCATATATGGTTTGCAACTCATCAGTGTCAAAGCCTAGTTTTATCTGAAATCCATAGACTATTAGCTAGTGATATGGTTTTGGAAAAATGTGACTGCTAATTTAGATGTTTGTCATCTTTCTTCCTCATGCATGAACCATTTACACCTACACTCTAGTACTACTAGAATAAGATATTAATAACACTATTTCAGAGGTCTTGTAGGTTTGAATTTTGAACCTTATCTACTGCAGCGCGCTACCATTTCATATAGCTAGGAGGAACAAATCTCTTAACTTGTTATTGTTTATACTAATAAAGGGTGTTTAATTTTATGCTTTTATACTGCAATTAATGTGATAAAGGCGTCCAAAATTAAACATGTTAATGGTAGCATATAATGCTTCTAGGAGTAAACCAGAGTTCTTGAGGTAGAGAAAAATGATGAATTTTGATTATGTTGCCTGCCAATTCATATTCAGGATAAGTATAGAAGTCTGAAGATAGTAACTCGGTATCTTCATCTAAATGGTCGAATTGCGAGTAATGTTGTTGAGCTTGAAGCAAATGTTTTGGATTAGATTAGAAGAAGAAGATGATAAAAACCAGATTGGTATGCTATTAGGAAAAATGAGAAGTTGGATTCTGTACATGATTCTGCAAGACAAAGGGCAGTTGGGCATCACAAGAAAAGCGAGCAAGGCCTATCAATACATTATTTACCTCTCACCCTAGGATAGACAAATACTCTCACTTTAGCTTTAGTCGGGGAGAGACAAACACTTTCATCCTAGGGCTTGTTTGATTGGCGAGAAAATTATTATTTCCTCAAGAAAATAAAAATTTGTTTGTTTGATTGTTAAAATTTTCTCAATTTTTTTTTCTCTCAACCCCTTTATTTTCTCATCCAAATTTTCCCACCTATAAAGTTGAGAAAATATAATTTTTTAAAGAGAAAATTTGTAGCATTATTGATAATGTTCATGTTTATATTAAAAAAAAAGTTCTTATTTTTCATTCATGTTACATCATATGAGTATCAAAAAGTGTTTTTTTTATATATAATCAAACAACCATGAGAAAATTTCTTAAAAAAATTGCTTTATAAATTATTTATCGAGAAAATTATATTTTTTTGAGAAAAATCTTCTCACCTATCAAACATTCCCTAAATAGAGAATTACCACAAGATCTTTCCTTTAACGAGACTTAAACCTTGGTCATGTGTGTGACTAAGTGAGGGGAAGAACACCAAAACAAAGGTGCTAAGCGAAAACTTAGGCTGTATTTTTGATAAGGCGATTGTATACAAATGTCGTTGATTAACCCTAAACTATAAAGCCTGTATATATAGACCTTGGCCACATGTGTGACCGAGTGAGGGAAAGACCACCAAAGCAAAGGCGCTAAGCCAAAACTCAGGCTGTAATTTTGATCATGCAATTTTCTACAAATGCGGTTGATTGGCTCTAGGCTATAGCTGTATATATGGCTTGGTTTGATTTCATTTTCAGCTTTTTTTTTTTTTTTTTATTACCAGGATTCCGACATTTGATAATGTCTTCTTTCCCCTTCAGCGAAAGACTATTTTACCGGACTTTGAAATTCTACAGAGGTGGGGGCATCTTTTTCAATCATAATTTTGTCAAAAGGGGCTCGAAGTCAAAATTAAGTCCCTCAACTTTTTTTAGGTTCGGCTTTCGAACCCTTTGGTATTCATGCAGGTTTTTATCAACGCCTCTGGCCTACAGTGGGGCCTTCTGTCTACAAGCTTGTTCAAGACTTCTGGGTGTCAGGAAAGCTTCCAGATGGGATCAATGATACTCTGTTGGTATTAGTACCGAAGGTTCAGCATCTTGAATTATTGACCCAGCTTAGACCTATAAGTCTCTGCAACGTGGGCTATAAACTGATTACGAAAGCTATGACAAATAGGCTAAAGATGATCCTCCCTAGTCTTGTTTCTCCCAACCAAAGCAGTTTTGTTCCTGGTCGCCAAATTACAGATAATGTCATTGTGTATCAAGAAGTCCTTCACTCAATGAGAACTAAGAAGAGTGGTGCATCTCATATGGCAATTAAGATCGATCTTGAAAAGGCCTATGATCGATTATCTTGGGATTTTATTGAAGACTCGTTGAAGGAGATTGGTCTTGGTGAGGGGTGGATCCGAAATGTGATGCATTGTGTCTCTTCCTCTAGGATGTCGATTGTCTGGAATGGGGATCTTTTGGATTGTTTCTCTCCTGAGCGCGGAGTTCGGCAAGGGGATGTAATTTCGCCTTATCTTTTTGTTCTGTGTATTGAAAGATTGGGTCATTTGATTAATGGGGCAGTGGAGCGAAAGGAATGGAAACCCATACAGCTTTCTCGTAATGGTCCTTCTATCTCCCACCTTTTCTTTGCAGATGATATGGTTTTGTTTGCGGAAGCATCTACAGAGCAGATAAAGGTTATTATGAAGTGCCTGGATTTATTTTGTGCGTGCTCGGGCCAAAGAGTTAACTACCAGAAATCTCATATATTTGTATCTCACAATGTGGAGCTTGCGGTGGCTCAAGACATATCTACTATCTCTGGTATTCCCCTTACGGACAACTTGGGTCGGTATCTTGGTGCTCCCTCCATTCATGGGAGGGTCCGACCTGCTGACTTTCAGTACATCATTGAGAGAGTGACTTCTCGATTGGAGGGGTGGACGACAAAATTCTTGTCCTTTGCGGGTCGATTGGTTCTAGTAAAATCGGTGCTTAACTCTATTCCCATGTACATCATGCAGACTATGGTGTTACCAATAGGGGTGTGTAATACTATTGATAAATTAGTTCGACGTTTTCTATGGGGAGGGTCTAATGAGAAACAGGGCGTCAACCTCATTAAGTGGGAAATCATCATCAAACCTATGGAGGACGGTGGTCTTGGCATTAAGAGTATGGCTTATATGAACTTGGCTTTTTTGGCCAAATTGGGATGGAGACTAATTACAGATAAGAATAGCTTTTGGGCCAGAGTTGTTTCCATGAAGTATCTGCATCGGGAAGCTACTATTGATAGGTTGCAGCCTAAGAAAGGGGCTTCCAATGCGTGGCGGGGCATTGTTAAAGCCTCGCCTATTTTACGTAGCGGAGTGCGGGCTCTAGTTCGAAATGGTAAGGACACTCTTTTTTGGCTTGATACATGGGTAGGTGAGGTGGCCTTAATCAATATGAAAATGCGGGATTTGAGTTTGGTGGAGATGTATAGGCCTGTCTCAAGCTATTGGGTGAAGGGCTCAGGGTGGGACTGGAATGCTCTATCAGGTTTACTCCCTTTTGAGGTTGAAAATAAACTTGCTGCTGTGCTCTTATGGGAGGAGGAGGAGGTTGCAGATGGCATATGTTGGGGAGCTTCTAAGAGTGGCATATTAACGGTGACATCTGCTTATTCTATTTCTACTGGCACTCTTATGGGAGATCTTAATTCCCTCTGGAGGATGATTTGGAAGCTTAAAGCTCCTCAAAGATGCAAGATTTTTTTGTGGATGGTGGCGCATCAAAAGATCATGTGCAATGCTGAGCGGATGAAAAGGGGTTTCACCATGGCATCTGACTGTATTGAATGTGTGGGATGTATCGAGGATGTTGATCATATTTTTCGAAATTGCTCTAGAGCCGTGCAATTATGGAAGCGCCTATTGCAGCCAGTTGAGTATCATCTTCAGAGCAATTTGGATTTCCAAAGCTGGCTTGCTCATAATCTTGCTGGCGTTAATGATTGTAATGTTGACTATGACTGGGCTTCCTACTTTACAGTTGCCGTGTGGGCTCTTTGGAAATGGAGGAATGATTTAGCATTTCGTAATCTTCGTTTTCACTTCGAGTATAGCATGGCTTGGCTTAAAGGGAAAGTGGCTGAAATCATTCATGCTTTTCGAGCCAAAGTGGCGGTCCATGATGATGGGCTGATAGAGAGGGTGAAGATGGTAGGCTGGTGTGCTCCCAACCATGGTTGGACTAAGCTTAATACTGATGGATGTCTTAAGAATGCTTTATCGCGAGCAGGGGGTGGCGGTCTTCTCCGTGACTATCGTGGTATGTGGTTGAGAGGGTTTGTGGCTAATATTGGTTCTTGTACTGCAACTGAAGCTGAATTATGGGCTGCTGTTCATGGCTTACGTCTTGCTTGGGAGGAGGGCCATCGTTCTATAGTTTTCGAAACAGATTCGGCTATGGTGGCTGGTTGGTTAAAAGGCAACAGTATGCCGCAGCTTAGCCTTTCCAACTTGGTAAATGAGTGTAGAAGACTCCTTCAGAGAGATTGGATAGTTCAAGTTGAGCACATTTACAGAGAAGGTAATAGAGCAGCTGACTATTTGGCTACTGAGGCTTTGAAGTTCAATCGGGGAGTGTGTATCCTGTCTTCCCCTCCCCGTGGGTTATTCAATATTTTGAGGGAAGATGCAACTGGGGTTACTTGGCCTAGGAGAGTTCGAGATGTAGTGTGCTAGTTGTTCTTGCTGGGTATTCCCCCTCTTTTCCTTTCCAAAAAAACAATATTTTCATGTACAAAAAGGTTATTTGAACTAAGAAATTTGTTGGGCCTAAACTTGAAAAATTAAAAAATTATTTGGGCTAAGAAATTTGTAGGCCTAAAATCATCCTTGGACCATGTCTTGGTTTGAAACCCCCACAACAATAAAAATGAAGAGAAAGATGGTCAGAAATCAGAATGGAATGGCTTGCTCCCTTGTACCCAAAAGTTTACAAGTCCTTGATGTCACCTTGTTTTTAGATATAATGCCAAATGCATCTTAGAAAAAAAGAAAAAAAAAATGGTCAAATTTTTGAATATTGAAAGTAGGGTGTAAGTCAATCCAACTAACCCGATCTAACTGAACTAAAACTGATGAGTTGGGTTGGGTTGGTGCAATTTCGGATTGGCAAGTTTTTTACCCAATTTAATTTACGTTGGTTAGGGGTTTGACCCTAAATCAATCCAATATAATCCAAATAAACTTAATAATATTTATAAACTTTAATAATTAATTTTATAAGATAATATAAATATTTTTGTATTATAATTAAATAAAGCTCTTAAAATTAATTTTTTTAGTATCAATTATTATTTTGTATTGATTTCTTTATCACTTAAACTTAAATTAAAAGCTTTATCATAACTTATACGATAAAATATATTATTAATGAAGCATTTTAAATTACTTTATAATTTTCTTATTATTTGAATTAATTTAAATTAAAATTATTATGAAACCTAAAGTAATCATTGACTAACTCAAATCAAACTAAACTAGTTTGGATTAAATCGAGATTTAATACTTATCCGATTTAACCTGACCGTTAGACCTTAAGAAACCCGTAAATCCCAGTGGTCAAAATTTTCTAAAAAATCAAACTAAGCCACCTGTTGCTGATCCATTGGTCGTACACGGTACACGCCCACACTATCTGATCATTTTTAACTTACGTGCCCAAACTTTATTGTTTAAAAAATGATAATTTAATTACAAATATTGCCACGGCTTGTATAACTACACGTATCCATAGATTTTAGTGGTTGGATAATGCTAATTTAGTTATAAAAGTAGTTTTCTTTAATTTATGCTAAAAGCATGGATTCGTATGTTAAGTACTTATTGAATATATTCTGGCCACACCCCATAGGTTCCTTCGATGGTTTCAGATAATGCCACGTGTTTGTCATAAACGTGAGGTATAGCGTAATCATCATCTATGTCAAGAGTGTATTATATATTATTTCATAAATCAGTTAAAGAAGATTAGATCGTATTGTATGGATGGGTAAGGGTTTTAATTGCAAAGGAACCTCCGGGAGCATTGGATCTGAAGTCGTGGTGAAGCGTGCGCATAAGGCGTAAGATAGTGAGAGAAAATGTAAGAAGGAACGGTAAGGTACGAACGTGGCGGTGCACGGCCCAAATTCTATCGATGACAACTTGTCTCGTTTCTTCGCCTATAACTATAATCTATCCAAAGTCAAACTCTCCATTTCTTAGAACCTCTTCTTCTTCTTCTTCTCCTCGTTGTTGGCGATCTGCGCCATTTCGTTCGGCTGTTTCTTGCTCCTCCTATTCTCAATCCGGTAAATCTTCTTGCTCTTTGCTTTGTTATGATTTTGCTGTTTTGAATCTTGTTCTTTGTGTCGCTAAGCATGGAGAATTGCGACTCTTGTGATTTTTTTTTTTTCGTTCTTTTTGTCGTTATGGATTTGACGTTGATAGGATAAGAAGATAAGCGGTTTCTTGATCGATGCGGTGTTTGGAATTGGATCCAGGGGTTGTGGATGTGTTTTTGGTGGTTCTTGTTTAACGATTCGGATTTGGTTCGGGGAAATGATGTGTGTAATGAGGAATGTTCGATAATCTTGTGTCTAGAAGTGCCACCTGGCGTAATGTTTATCTCGTTACTTGAATCGTGTGATTGAGTCTTTCCTACGTTGGGTTTTGGCTCTGTTTTTGTCTTCGGTAATAAACCTGGAGTTGGATGAAGGATAATTTTGGAAAATATTAAACTCAATTAGCCAGGAATCATCAATCAGAAATAGGAAAATGATGGAATCATGGAATAAGTGAGCTGGTAATTGCATGCTGGTTTTACTTTTACCATATATTCGCCCTGGAAACTTAGCTCTGCTTGGCTCTGTGGTTATCTTTTAATTTTATTTGTTGATATGACATGATCGGAAGTCTTTTGTGCCATTAGAGACTACAGAATGGCTCTTCCAATATTTTTTATGAAAAACTTTTTCGCATTTTTCTTTTGTTTCTTTTGTTTGAGTTCATAACAATTCCCACCCTCCCTCTTCTTTGGTAATTAGAGTATGCTGACTTGATTATGAAAGAAATGGACCATATATGAAGTATTGAAAGTTGAAATGACCTAGAAGTTGTTGGGAAAAACAAAGGTTGTAAAGAAATAAATTCTACAATCCCAGGACAATTTCCCAAACTAAAAATACAACAAAGATAACACCAAAAGATTTTAGCGTGGAAAACCCTCCAAAGATGAGGTAAAAACCACGGGACCCTTAGGCCGCTTAAAGAGACTTCCACTATAATATAATGGGATTACAAACTTCACCTTTCGGTGGATCTCTCACAAATATACAATATCTTTGTATCTTCAATTTGTGGATAAGACTTCACAAATTGGCTCACTCTTTTTCTTCTCAAAGAAACTCTCTTTGAGGCTCTCTAGATCTCTCCGAATTAGATCTCTCTCGGATCTATCGAATGAATTTTCAAGTTGAAACAAGGTTCTATTTATAGAGTTATGGAGTAGGGATTTTTCTGTAATTTCTTTTGGAGCTCCCACGTGTTTCATGTTTGCTGCCCACGTGATGTTCATTTCCGCCCATGCATTTGACTGCCCATTGCCCACGTGAAGGAGGTGAGGTTCAGCATCTTCAATAGCCGCCCATGCATGAGTTTTATATGCATGAGGTGGACCCCATCAAATCTCCCCCTCCACCTCATGTAGAACAGGGCTCCTCCACACCGGCAATCTCTCTACATATAGCAAGCTTTTCTCTGGTCAGGGACTTCGTCATCATATCTGCCCCGTTGTCATTCGTGTGGATCTTCTCAACTTGCAGCAGTTTATTTTCCAGCACATCACGAATCCAATGATACCTCACGTCGATGTGCTTGGACCTTGAGTGAAAGGTTGAGTTCTTGCTGAGGTGAATTGCGCTTTGACTGTCGCAATAAAGAACATATTTTTCTTGGTTCTGCTGCAATTCTTGTAGGAACTTTTTCATCCACAAGATCTCCTTACAACCTTCAGTGATTGCAATGTACTCTGCTTCTGTGGTACTTAAGGAAATACACTTCTGTAATCGTGATTGCCATGAGACAGCTCCCCCTGCAAATGTTATTAGGTACCCGGATATCGACTTTCTCGTATCCACGTCGCCAGCCATATCTGAATCTGTAAATCCTTCTAATACAGATTTATCATTACCAAAACATAAACTATGACTAGTAGTACCTCTAAGATACCTGAGTATCCATTTGACTGCTGTCCAATGTTCCTTTCCAGGATTTGATAGAAATCGGCTCACAACACCAACAGCATGAGCAATGTCTGGTCTGGTGCATACCATAGCGTACATTAGACTGCCAACTACCGATGCATAGGGCACCTTGCTTATCTCTGATTTCTCCTCCTCGCTTGAAGGACACTGGCTCGAAGTAAGCTTGAAGTGGCTTGCCAGTGGAGAACTAACAGGTTTAGCTTTGCTCATGTTGAATCGCTCTAAGACTTTCTCAATATACTTTTCTTGAGATAGCCAAAGTCTCTTGCTCTTCCTGTCACGAACAATCTTCATGCCAAGGATTTGCTTTGCGGGTCCTAAGTCTTTCATGGCAAAGGACTTGCTCAACTCTTTCTTCAACGTGTTAATCTTGCCAATATCTTGGCCTACAATTAACATATCATCAACATAAAGCAAAAGAATAATAAAATCACCATCAGAGAATTTCTTGATGAAAACGCAGTGATCAGCTGTCGTTCGGTTGTACTCCGTTTGCTCCATGAACGAGTCGAACTTTTTATACCATTGCCTCGGTGCCTGTTTCAAACCATACAGACTCTTCTTTAGCCTGCATACCAGTTTCTCTTTTCTTTTGACTTGAAAACCTTCGGGCTGCTCCATATAGATTTCCTCGTCAAGATCACCGTGTAAAAATGCGGTTTTTACATCAAGTTGTTCAACCTCCAGATTAAGACTAGCTGCCAAGCCAAGAACAACTCGGATTGAAGACATTTTTACCACCGGTGAGAAGATTTCATCGAAGTCAACGCCTTTCTTCTGTCCGAATCCTTTCACAACCAATCTTGCTTTGTATCGAGGTTGCGAGCTACCTTCTTCGCTTTTGATTCTGTACACCCACTTATTCTTGAGGGCTTTCTTTCCCTGTGGTAATTTCACCAAGTCAAATGTGTGATTCTCATGCAGAGATTTCATTTCTTCCTGCATGGCTTTCATCCACTCAGTCTTATACTGGTCAGTGATAGCTTCGGTATAGCTCTCCGGTTCTCCCCCGTCAGTGAGCATCACATAGTCACTAGGAGGATATCTTTGACTTGGTTGTCGCTCTCTGGTAGATCTCCTTAGTTGTGCTTCTGGTTGGACTTGTTCAGGAACTTGTTCAGAAATTTGTTCAGGAACTTGTTCTTGTTCTGAACTGTGAGCTGGTGGAACATCATCTTCAGTATCTGGTGCAGTTTCCTTGTTATCTGAATTTGTTGATGAAGAGACTGGTTCCAGATTAACTGGAAGTTCTTCTGATTGTGGCTTCTCAGGTTTCTGAAAATCCTCGATCGTCTGATCTTCAAGAAACACCACGTCTCTGCTTCTGACAATCTTTTTGTTGACAGGATCCCATAATCTGTAGCCGAATTCTTCATGGGAATATCCCACAAAGATACACTGCTTCGATTTTCCATCCAGCTTGGACCTTTCGTCTCTAGGGATGTGAACAAATGCTCTGCAGCCGAATACTTTCAAGTGTTTGTAAGAAACGTCTTTCCCCGTCCAAACCTTTTCTGGTACGTCGTAGTTCAGTGGAACTGATGGAGAAAGGTTGATTAAATCGACTGCTGTCCTCATTGCCTCCCCCCAATAGGAGTTTGGCAGTTTTGCATTTGAGAGCATACATCTGACTCTTTCACAGATTGTTCTGTTCATCCTCTCTGCGACACCGTTGTGTTGAGGTGTCTTTGGTACTGATTTTTCGAGTCTGATGCCAAAATTTCTGCAGTACTCCTCGAATGATCCTCGATACTCACCGCCATTGTCTGATCGTACACACTTCAAACGTCTGCCAGTTTCTCTCTCAGCTTTTACATGAAATTGCTTGAAAACTTCCTGCACTTGATCTTTAGTTTTCAAAGCAAAGGCCCACACTTTTCTAGAGTGATCATCAATAAAAGTCACAAAATAATGAGCACCTCCTAGTGTCTTACAACTCATTGTACAGACATCTGTGTGTATTAAATCTAGAATATTTGCCTTTCTAGATGGTGGGGAACTACGAAATGCAACTCTGTGTTGTTTACCCATAATACAATCAACACAAGTACGTAAAGATGTACCTGTCATTCCTGGCAAGTGCTCCTTCTTGGAAAGAATTCTGAGACCCTTTTCACTCATGTGGCCGAGCCGCTTATGCCATAACTCGGTGGGAACTTCTTTCCTCATGGTATTTACTTCTTCTTTACACAGCTTGACTTCTGTGTGGTAGAGTGATGCATCTTTCTTGCCTCTGGCTACTATCAAGTTTCCTTTGGTGGGCTTCCATTTTCCTTCACCAAAGTTATTATTGTAGCCATCGTCATCAAGCATTCCGGTGGAGATCAAATTGAGGCGGATATCAGGAACATGCCTCACATCTTTCAAGAGTAACCTGTATCCAAGGTTAGTTTCTAAATAAATATTACCAATGCCGATAATTTTGGATGCATCATCATTTCCCATCCTCACTCGTCCGAAATCACCTTGCGTGTAGGCTGAGAAGAAATCTCGTCGTGAGGTGACATGGTAGGACGCACCTGAGTCGACTACCCATGTAGAGTCTTGACTTGCAAGGTTGACATAATCAGCATCTCGAACAACGACGACTTCTTCAGTGAGAGTTGCGGTGTCATTTGTTCGGGTTTCTGCTCCTGGATTTCTGGATCGTTCCGCCTTTAACTTTCGACATTCTCGAATGAAATGTCCGGGCTTGCCGCAGTGATGACACTTCTTGTCATGCCACGATCTGGACTTTGAACGTCCTCTTTGCTGACTTTGGTTACGAGGATTTCTGCTTTTACTCCTTCCGTGCCATTCTTGCTTGCCTTGTTTTTCCATGACAAGTGCTTCACTTTCAGGAGTATATCCATTGTCTTTTCGTCGAGACTCTTCGTTCAGCATTCTATCTTTTACCATTTCCATGGTAAGCTTGCCGCCAGGAGCTGAGTTACTAACTGACACAACTAGAGTGTCCCAACTTTTTGGTAGAGAACTCGTCAACAACAACGCTTGTAGCTCGTCATCTACGATCATCATCATAGAGTTGAGTTGATCTACAATGCCTTGGAACTCACTCATGTGTTCCGATACGCTGCTTCCATCTTTATACTTCAAATTGACTAATCGTCGTATCAGATTAGCTTTATTCTGTACGGTTGTCCTCGCATACATTGTCTCCAGCTTTTGCCAAAGAACGTAAGCATCGTGTTCATTAGCAAAATTTTGGAAAATGCTCTTGTCGATCCATTGTCTGATTTGAGCAGCACACTTTCGGTTCAGCACGACCCAATCAGTGTCTGTGCTGGTTGTTTTTGATGTCTTGTCATCTGTTGAAGTTGTAGTCACAGCTTCCTCCTTCGGCATTATAATCGGCTTCCACAGATCTTTAATGTATAAAAGATCCTCCATCTTCGGCTTCCAAATTGCATAATTAAATGCAGTCAACCTGATCATATTGCCTGTGTACATATTGCTTGTGCTCTCCTCCATTTGAGTCGTCAGTCAACAGGTTTCACGGAGCTTGACACTTTTCCGGCGATGAATAGTACTATGTGAATAGTACCTCGTGAATAGTAATCTGTAAATAGTATTACTATTCCAAACAGTACCGTATACGTAAATAGTACTGTATGTATGAACAATACTTTCACTGAAAACGACCCAAGCTCTGATACCACTTTGTTGGGAAAAACAAAGGTTGTAAAGAAATAAATTCTACAATCCCAGGACAATTTCCCAAACTAAAAATACAACAAAGATAACACCAAAAGATTTTAGCGTGGAAAACCCTCCAAAGATGAGGTAAAAACCACGGGACCCTTAGGCCGCTTAAAGAGACTTCCACTATAATATAATGGGATTACAAACTTCACCTTTCGGTGGATCTCTCACAAATATACAATATCTTTGTATCTTCAATTTGTGGATAAGACTTCACAAATTGGCTCACTCTTTTTCTTCTCAAAGAAACTCTCTTTGAGGCTCTCTAGATCTCTCCGAATTAGATCTCTCTCGGATCTATCGAATGAATTTTCAAGTTGAAACAAGGTTCTATTTATAGAGTTATGGAGTAGGGATTTTTCTGTAATTTCTTTTGGAGCTCCCACGTGTTTCATGTTTGCTGCCCACGTGATGTTCATTTCCGCCCATGCATTTGACTGCCCATTGCCCACGTGAAGGAGGTGAGGTTCAGCATCTTCAATAGCCGCCCATGCATGAGTTTTATATGCATGAGGTGGACCCCATCAGAAGTTTGGTTAGTTGCACTAAGCATATGGAAGATTATGCAAACATGATGTTTTTTTTTTTCCATTATGAAGTTCCCTATAAATGTCCATGGAGCTAATTACTCATGATTGAGATTCTGAAAATAATTAGAAGTCCACTGGTATATTTCTATCATCTCTTGTAACATTTGATTACTTTTGAAAGGTTGTTAAAAGAAAAATAAAAATGTTATATTCATAAGGATGTCGTCTACCACTAATTTAGAGGAAAAATACCCGTTGCCCCCCCCACACACAAAAGAATTTTGTAGCGTAATTAAGAAACTGCCAGGGCCAATTCCTTAGACTATTTTACGAATACAACATAAACTTCAGTGGTGATTGAGACCAAATTGCTAATTGGCCGAGGTTGATGAGGGGTTCTCGTAGGATTAGTGTTCTCGAGGTGCCAAGACAATGTCTAGGTGATTTGTGTTGTTTAGATGAGGCGGTGCCTAGGTGAGTTAAAAAAAATATTTATTTATAGGTCTTTAGATAATTAAATAATTAATTAACTAATTAATACACCCACAAATATTGATATGTAGAATTATGTACATCTTCTTTCTATCTTTCTATACTCCATAGTGAAACTCAAATTATCATAAAATGATAAAAACACTATATATTAATTGAAATTGAGTAAAAAATGTTAACAAACAACTAATTATGGAGTCCATAAAAAATTCAAGCAACATTAGCAACTCAAAAAAAAAAAAGTTATACGACATTACAAGCTATAAAAAAATTCAAGCAATTTACAATGACTAATATTTAGTAGAAGTTGTAGAACATGAAAAAGGGAATTGAAACAAATATACGTACATACATACATATATATATAAGGAAACAATTAAAAGATAAGTTATTAATATCTAACATAAAATGAAGACTAAAACAACAATTAAGAAGTTGATTAGGGATTTCTTGTGGAAATGAGTGGATGAAGGAAATTCAAACCATTTGGTAGCTTGGGACAGTTTCATCATACCCAAGGAGAAAGAAGGTTTAGGTATGGGGAATATCAAAGCTAGAGTCTTGTACCAAAATGGTTGTGGCACTTTTCTTAAGAGCAAAATTCCGTGTGGTCCAAAGTCATAAAGAGTAGTGTTCTCAATGTGTCAAGGCGAGGCAATGCCTAGGCCATGAAAATAATATGTATTTATACAGTCGCACCCTATATATAAAATTACATACATATTCCATAACATAAGAGTCAAATCTTGTGTAACCAAATTTAACTATATTTTACACCCTTTTTTTTGTATCCACAAATTTAAAACTAAAAAAAACATGAATACAAGTTGGCATATAGTGAAAGTATATTGATTTACCCATGTTTGATGTAATACTTACAAAACAAAAAAGAAAGAAATATTTTCAGCAATATAGCAAAATAAAATTAGAAATCAAAATTAGGTAATAGGAAAAAAGAAAAGATAATTTGCGTTATGGATATAAAAGTATAACTCTAGAATTAAATGTTATGCTAATGTTTAAGCTATACAATCACGTATCTAATAATATGAAGAATAAAAAGCCTCATGCTTGATATGTTTATGTTGACCCCCTTTAAATTTTTAAAGAGCTCTCATTATTTTCCTTGATTATGGACTTGACGATTTAGTTGTAATGGCTTAGGTGATGGACTAGTCATTGCTTTAGGCGTGGCGTTGAAAACATTGATAAAGAGTAGACACACAATCCTTGATAATTTGTGAGATGCAAGTACAACTAGTAGGCGTACAATCCTTGGGAGTTTTTAACTTTGGTTTGCCTTGAATTTTGGAATCACATCAAATTCTCTATAGTTAAAGGGGATTCTATTTGCTTTTGGGAGGATAACTAGTGTGGTCGTTCCAGCTTGGCTACTTCTTTTCCATCCTTCTAAAAGATTTGCGATAGGCACTTTAAAATAGTCTCCTCCTTTCTTTATGATGATAGTTCCATGAGCATCTTTGCCTCTTGGGACTTTTACTTTGTTTGTGACCCTCACAAGGAGGAGTTGAGGGATAGCGAGGGTTTGGTAGGGAGATTGGAGGGGGTTAGGATTAGAGAAAATGTCGATGATAGATGTATTTGGTCAGACATTCCTTCCAATGTTTTCTTTTGTACATCTTTCTTTTCACTTCTCACAAACTTCCATTCCTTTCTACGCTTTCATGATACGAAATTCATTTGGAATTCTAAAGTCCTTTTAAAAGTGAAAGTCATTGCTTGGTTGGTGTCCAAGAGAGGCACCTATGACACGTTGCAAAAATGAAAGCCATACTCTGTCCTCGAGTTGGTGCATTCTTTGTAGGAATGATAGAGAGTCAGCAAATCATATCTTCATCCATTGCGTCTTTGCTCAACATCTGGAGGAGCTGAGAGAAGAGCTCGAGCTAGATTTCAATATGCTGGTGTACTTTGAAGGAATTTTTTACTTTCCCTCTTCTCCTTATCGGCCTAGGTTTTTTTGTATACTTTGGAGAGCTACCATTATGGCCATGTTGTGGTCAACCTTATTAGGGACAAATGAGAGGATCTTTAATCAAAAGGGGGCATGGCAGGCGACAATTGTGGGATATTATCAAATTTTTTACAGGCTTATGGGTTGTAGCTGGGTATAAAGTCTTGGGCTTTTCCCTTGGGGATCTGAAGTATAAGTGGCCCAACTTGATGTGATCAGTTCCTCTCAAGGGGGTTCTTATCGCTTGTTTGGATCTCTCTATTTCTATTTTTAATAGAAATTTCTAGTTTCTTATAGAAATAATCTAACAATTTTAATATTTAACAACTTACATATTTTGATATGATTCATCAATTATAGTTTAGGAGGCCCCCCAAAAATTATGACACTATGTGAATAAGACCCATGAATTTAGAAGAAACAAAAAATAGTAACTTAGCAAGTACTCAAAACTAGCAAGTAAATAGAAACAATAATACCTCGCCCAAGAAAATTTAAAAAAAAAAAAAAACATTCAAACAACATATATATTCAACATATATTTATATATTTATTTTTAAATACAACAATATTGAGCATAGAAAAAAAAATAAAAAATAAAAAAAGCTATCCTTGGAGCTTGATTGTCGTGGATGCAAAACATTGGAGGTGCTCCAAGATATTCAAATAGGAGGAAAAAACCATCAACAGTGTCAAAGAGAGCAAAACTAATTAGAAAAGTGCAAAAAGGAAAAGGGAAAAAGGAAACACAAATCTTGTCACTATTACGTGTTGATAGTGAGTAATTAAAAAAAAAACCAAAAATTGATAAATTGAAACACATGCAAAAAAAAATGTTAAAAGTTGAAGATATAAAGAGAAGTGATGCAAAGGGGAAAAAAGGAAAAAAGAAGAAGAAAAAGCTCACTCAAACATGAGAAACCATTGTTGGCGTCAATCGAAACTTACTTTGACCTCAAAGTAGCTGTAGGAGACAGTTTTCGCTGTCACTGGGGGGTCAACCTCAGCAACTCAGTTGACTAGGAAAATGTAGTAGAAATGAGGGTTTCGACACGGGGTTTATGTTCTTGTTGAGAAAGGATACTTCCACTAGTGTTGAAGGAGTTGCAAGATCTATCTTTCATTGTTGTTGGCGTTGTTAATGGCTGGAAGTGATACATTTGGTGCCACTAAGCAACAAGAGAGGAGTTCAAAGAAGGAAAACGGGGGCAATCGTAACTGGGGGAGGGGATTTGATCATTTTAAATGAATTTTTTATTTACAACCTCATCTCGGTTTATTTGATTTTCTACAAAACGTTCCTCTACTTTTAACAAATTTGAAGGACACCCCTCTACCTGCCTTTTGCTTTGCCTACGCGATTCAATTCGAAGTCACCTAGGTGACGTCTTGAAAACATTGCTTAGGATATTGGAAAATTATGCTATCACTTAATGGCTTAAGGTGGGAATGCCATGAAAATTTGTTGAAAGAGGATGAAGCAAGTAAAGATTACTTGTTAGTTTGTTATGAATTTTGTAAAATTTGAGACTCTTTCTCAGAATTCAATTCTTTTGTCATCTCAATTTGCCTTCATTATATGATATTTTTATGTTTGATTTTTTTCCCTTTTAGTATGCATGACAAATCTTGGATGAAAACTAAGGCGTCATTTGGTTTGCCATTTAAATATATATATTTTTGTTTGCATCTAACAACAAGAAGCAAACTTAGAATAATTAATAAGTGTTTGGTTTGCTTAAAAAAACCTTTTTTAATTTTTTTTTCCTCAAAAAATGGTTCTTTTTTATGTTGCATCACAAATCAAATGCAGCCTAAAGTTTTCTTGATTTTAAAAGATTGTAGCAGAAAATACTGAAATTGTTCTCTATATTAGATTCTATTTTTTGATTTGCATAATGTTACCAATTTTTTCTTACTTTTTTTCCCCATTTTTGTCAAATTTCTTTTTTTCTTCTTTTTATTTGGGAAAAAACTCAACTCAACAGAAACTTTCTCAAGTTCTCAACTCTATTTTATCAAGGACCAAATTCTCAATCCTTGTACCTTTATTAATTTTTTCTATCTATGTTATTTTTGGTTTTTCTTTTTCTCTATAATTATATGCTGCTCTTCCTAACCAGCACATCCAATGTTTTTGTTCCATGTGTCCCAACCACCTTTATCAACACATTGGAGTATTTATCTACTTAAATCTGGGGAGAAAACTCTAATTGTAAAAAACCTTTCTCTTTACTCCATTAATGGTAAGGTGATATTGAAGAAATGAACTAATCTTATTAGTGGTTCATGGTCAATAGATTGCATTGGTATTTCTCTTAGCATTTAGTAGAAGTTCCTATGACTTTTACATAATTGGTTTGTGAGGTCTTGTGTTTGGAAACAAATAAAGCATTAACCTTTTTTTTTTTTGACCTAGAAAAAGGTGTATCTGGTGCACAAGGCTCCCACAATTGAAAGGTTTGGAGAAGGGATGACATACGCAACCTTATGCTTGTGCTATGAAAAGACTATTTCTAGATTCGAACCTATGATATCCACTTCAGAATGGAACAACTTCTACCATTGTGCCAAGACCTATCTTAATTAAATCCCTTATTCATGGTCTTCACCATAAATAATTTTTGATTCTTGATGGTAGGAACATGTAGGAAAAGTGAAGATCTATGTACTATCTGGAGGCTTTTTCATCTTAGTGTTCTCCTTCGATTAATTGAGGAAGCTAGTTAGCATTGTTAGTTGAACTATAATACATTGACTGCCAATACTCATGTTGTGTATAAACAATTAAAAGATATGGGATGTATGTCTAGCACAATACATGAATAAACGACATGCTAAATTTGTAAAGCTAGGTCAACTAGGAATTTGTTTTGCCCATTCCACAACCTAGTTGTTACATTTAAAACTCACACTTAACAGATATAATTTCTTGATGTAAGGATATTATACTATTCAGTTTCTTTATTTGCTTTCTAGTGTTTAGCTGTGGGCATACCGCTTCTTTACTTTTGTATAAATCATTTTAATCATGATCGGCATTGCTTATCAAACCTGAACTTTTTTGCTCTATCAATTTGCAGCCATGGATGGTAACTCGGGTCCAAGTTTGTTTCCGTTGCACCGTTGCAAAACTTTGCATCTGGTTTGTAGTAAATTCTGCCTTCCTATTTCTCCAAAGGATTTCAAGAGGCTCTACTTTGGTTTGAATGTGCTGAAGATAGCAATTTTTCTAGTTTGTTCTTTTTTTCTTTTTGGTCATGTGATATCCCTCATGCAGGTCAGGCACGCACAAGGGATTCATAATGTAGAAGGAGAGAAGGACCATAAAGCGTACATGTCACCAGAACTCTTTGATGCGCATCTTACCCCTCTGGGCTGGCAGCAGGTAATATCCGTTCATCCATAGTTTCATGCACTAAAACTCCGATGGTTGACATTTATATCCTTGATTAACCTGATGTTAGTATAGCTTAACATACATTGTACTTATCAGCTATAGCTTTTATGTCAAACTTTCTAACATCAGAGCTCAAGTTTGTGGCAGTCATCTGTTTGTTCCTCGTATGCATGTTTAGTATTTGTTTGTTAGTGTATTTCGATAGGGCTGCACTTGAGAGAGGGTATGTGGATAGTTTGATATACATTGTTGGATTTTTACCTATCAGCTATAGCTTTTGCATAGATTTGTAGTTTTTTTTTTTTTATGGCTACATGGTTATAGATTACATTTGATAATTGCCTAATTGATGTACTTTTTTTTCCTTCTTCCTCTCTTGTATTTTATTGGCCATCTTGGCTACTTTTAATGAAATCATTTTTCTTTGCTAGAAAAAAAGGAAAAAAAAAAAGAAGTGCTTTAAGAAGAATTGTGGTAATTTGCAGGTCGATAATTTGCGTAAGCATGTTCATGCCTCTGGCCTTTCAAAGAAGATTGATTTAGTCATTACATCTCCTTTGCTAAGGTATTAATCTGCCTGCACTTTTAGATTCTTGAAATTCTGGTCTTATTACTTCAAAATTTTTAATCTTTGAGTTAGTCTTATGGTTAATACAATGCTATTGTAAAAGATGGTGCAAGATTGATTAGTCTTCTTTGAAATCTGTTTGATGCATTTTTGGATGGCTTTTGAGTTAATTTGGTAATCATTATGTATAGAGTATTACTATGGAACTTGATGTATCATGTATGCATGGCCTTTCATTTGTTGATTCTATGTATCTAATTGTAGATATGTATGAGGAAATCATATCACGAAAGCCAATATTCAACGTTTCTACTATAAAACGAACTTTTCCTGCTCACCAACATGGTTACTTGGAATTTCTTGCAGAACAATGCAGACAGCAGTTGGCGTCTTTGGAGGTCAGGGTTACACAGATGGGATGAGTGTGACCCCACTTATGGTGGCAAATGTAGGGAATAGCAACCGTTCTGCAATTTCAAGTTTAAACTGCGCACCTTTTATTGCTGTGGAGCTTTGTCGAGAACATTTGGTACGTATCATGATGTAATGTTCAACTTGATGGTATATGTCTAGTTACATGATGCTTTTTCACATATCTAAGATAGTGCGATTTATGAAATTTGATTGCTTAGTTATTCATTTTTATGCTTTTGGAAATATTGTTTTACATTATAGATCAATCTTCTATTTAGTTCAAGATAAAAAGCCTTGGTCCATATTTCACACTTTTTACCTAATTTTGTTTACTTTTTTAAGTGCATGTAGCTTGGTGTGGTTACTTATTTATGGTAATCCATGAAAGAAGTGTGTGCATAAATATATAAATAGATTTAAGGTCAAGAATCATTTTTTAAATAAAACATTACCTTTTGGGAATTCACAAACATTTCCCATTTCAATTAGTTATCGTGTTTTAAATTTGCAAGTTCCTTACAGATCTTTCTCCTATTACATGAATCAAATGATTTATTTTAGCTGGGAAAAGCCATCTCTTTCTTAACAATGTTTTTCATTTGATACAATAGCATTTTGCTAGAAAGGTTTTTTTTTTTTTTGACAAGAAACAAAATGAATATTGATAACTCTCGGATTGGAGTATTAGAACTAGAAAAGTTGGTCAAGATTCATTATCACCATCAATACTATTTAATCTCAATTTAGTTGGTCTAGATTAGTACTACAAAAATGGAAAAAAAGGTTAATGCTTTATTTGTTTCCAAACACAAGACCTCACAAACCAATTATGTAAAAGTCATAGGAACTTCTACTAAATGCTAAGAGAAATACCAATGCGATCTATTGACCATGAACCACTAATAAGATTAGTTCATTTCTTCAATATCACCTTACCATTAATGGAGTAAAGAGAAAGGTTTTTTACAATTAGAGTTTTCTCCCCAGATTTAAGTAGATAAATAGTCCAATGTGTTGATAAAGGTGGTTGGGACACATGGAACAAAAACATTGGATGTGCTGGTTAGGAAGAGCAGCATATAATTATAGAGAAAAAGAAAAACCAAAAATATATAAATAGATTTAAGGTCAAGAATCATTTTTTAAATAAAACATTACCTTTTGGGAATTCACAAACATTTCCCATTTCAATTAGTTATCGTGTTTTAAATTTGCAAGTTCCTTACAGATCTTTCTCCTATTACATGAATCAAATGATTTATTTTAGCTGGGAAAAGCCATCTCTTTCTTAACAATGTTTTTCATTTGATACAATAGCATTTTGCTAGAAAGGTTTTTTTTTTTTTTGACAAGAAACAAAATGAATATTGATAACTCTCGGATTGGAGTATTAGAACTAGAAAAGTTGGTCAAGAGTCATTATCACCATCAATACTATTTAATCTCAATTTAGTTGGTCTAGATTAGTACTACAAAAATGGAAAAATAGAGTCAATCAAACTTGTTTGGTTCAAAATGAACATTCAACCAATTTTGAATCATATGAAAGGATTAGAAATTTCATGAAATGGTCTTTCTAAAGACCCCCATGAATTGCTAAGGATCCGATGAGTCCAACATTGATTCCTTCAGATGTGTCAATTAGAAAAACTTGTCCATTGTGATTAGGATGGATATTTCACGTCCGTGATTTGTAAAAGTGTTACTAACCTTAGATTCGAAGGGAAATTTCAAAAAATTGTGGTAAAAATAGCAATTTTAGAAAGCATATCTCAATGTAAAATATGGTATCTTTTGGATCATATACCGAGCACAGGACACATCAGCCATGTTATTCTTACCCAATAAGACGTAACTCGTGCCAGGTCGATGTACCGACCTGTTCTGGACAAAGAATACGGATCTACCCAACCGTGCACATAGTCCGAGCCCATGGTCGGTACTACTGCCCAGATCATTCACAAATGTTTTCTAGGTCGGCACACCATATCATGGATTACCGACCACAATCTACCGATCTTCTTACAAACCATGTGTTTGATACCAAGCAGATAAAATGAGAGACTACAGATCGACATACTGACCTATAGAGATTTTCTATTCCGAAACGGATGACGATGGAATGCCCGATCAGGTAGGGATAAGGCGTGATCTACTGCGATAAGTTCGGGATCTACTCCTAACTCGACTCTGATAAGGCCTGAAGCTCTACTAGTTCGACTAGGAGACTGATAAATCATCCTAATCTTACAAAGATCGTACCAGATATTCCTAGTTCGACCAGGAATCAAATATGCTCTCCAAACAGGATTTGGATCCCTGATTCTACAACAACACTACAACAAGGCCAAAGACCTCAAGCCCTCTCTATAAAAAGACCATAACCCCTAAGGGGGAGGTAAGCAACTCTAAGCCATTATCGACTCAGTTCAGTACTACTAAGCTCTGAACTTAGGCATCGGAGGGTCTTTGGCCGACACCACACCGGTGTTTCATACGATAGCTTGTATTCTCTTGTTTTCCCTCTCTCAGATAATCATGTTAAAATAATAAAAGACACAAAGATATAACGTGGTTCGGCTTTATGGCCTACATCCACGGGAGAAGAGAAAAGATCTTTATTCTTATATAATGTCTTAATGGAGGGACTCCATATATATAGACATACAGGGCTATGTACTTATGGCTACATTTACAATTTTAGTAACTGCTATATTCCTTAAAGGAAATAAATCCTTAAGGAAATAATTCTGTACAGGAAACATATCTATCAACAATAGGAAACAAATCTCAACACTCCCCCTCAAGCTGGTGAATAAAGGTTTACCATTCCCAGCTTGGACACATTCGCTTGAAATGCAGTATGATTTAACCCTTTAGTGAGCATATCGGCGAGCTGATTATTGGTAGACATATATGGAGTACAGATCAACCCACTATCAAGCTTCTCTTTAATAAAGTGTCTATCAATCTCTATATGCTTGGTTCGATCATGTTGAACTGGGTTATGGGCAATGCTAATTGCAGATTTATTGTCACAATAGAGTCTCATAGGGCCATCCCAGTGTATTTTTAAATCTGTTAAAATTATCTGCAACCATAATAACTCACAAACCCCTTGTGCCATTGCTCGGAATTCTGCTTCAGCACTAGATCTGGCCACTACATTCTGTTTTTTACTTCGCCATGTCACCAAATTCCCACCAAGAAATGTACAATATCCAGTAGTTGATCTTCTGTCAACTACTGAACCAGCATAATCTGAATCAGTATATGCTTCAAGAACCATTCCTGTGTGTCGTTTAAATAAGATACCCTGTCCTGGAGTCCCTTTAAGATACTGTAGAACGCGATTAGCTGCTTGCAAATGAATATCTTTAGGATTGTGCATGAACTGACTTATTACACTCACTGCATATGCAATATCAGGTCTTGTGTGTGAGAGATAGATGAGTTTTCCTACTAGTCTTTGATACATCTCTTTATTAACAGTCAATGCTTCTTCAGCTTCTCCAAGCTTGTGATTAAGATCAATAGGAGTATTCATTGGTTTGCATGCTAGCTTCCCTGTTTCTTTAAGAAGGTCTGTAATGTACTTCTGTTGAGAGATAAAGATTCCCTGTTTAGAGTGTGCCACTTCAATCCCTAGGAAGTATTTCAATCTCCCTAGTTCCTTGATCTCAAATTCCTCGGTCAAAGACCGCTTCAAATTTTGTCTCTCGTTTTCATTGTTTCCTGTCATGATGATGTCATCAACATACACTAATAGAGCTGTAACTCCCCCAGAAGTCGAGTGCTTAATAAACAGAGTGTGATCTCCTTGGCTTTGTTTATATCCCATACTTGTCATTACTTTGGCAAACCGACCAAACCATGCCCTTGGAGATTGTTTAAGTCCATACAGGGCCTTTTTTAATTTGCACACTTTATCAGTGGTGCCAAATCCTGGAGGCACTTCCATATAGATTTCTTCCTCTAAATCCCCATGTAAAAATGCGTTTTTTACATCAAATTGTTGCAAATCCCAGTCATAATTAGCTGCCAATGACAAAAGAAGTCTCACAGTATTCATTTTTGCAACTGGAGCAAATGTCTCTTGATAGTCCACACCATATGTCTGAGTATATCCTTTGGCTACCAATCTTGCCTTGTAGCGCTCTAGGGACCCATCTGCTTTGTATTTTACTGTATAAACCCATTTGCATCCAACAGGTTTCTTTCCTGGCGGCAAGTCTACCAACTCCCATGTTGTATTTTTCTCCAGGGCTTCCATTTCCACATTCATAGCTTGTTTCCAATTTGTATTAGATAAAGCTTCGGATAATGACGTAGGAGTCTGGATATTATTCAGGCTGGTAAGGAAACACTTATGGGTTTGTGAAAACTTCTCAAAGGATACAACATGAGATAGTGGATACAAGGGATGTTTAGTGCATTCTCTTGTTCCCTTTCTAATGGCTATGGGAAGGTCATTGTCAGGTTCGGAGGCTAAAAGATCATTGGTAGTTTCAGGAACTAATGAAATTTGTAAGGAGGGTTCAGGATTTGTTACCTCATTCTCAGAGATTGGTTCAGATTCTTGAGCTTGCATCGGTTCAGGAGCTGCGGCTTTATTCCTTGAGTACACTTGTCCAGCCATCCGATCCTTAGGTTCGTCATTGGGTATAGTGGGTGTAGGAGATTCAGATTTGGTTTGTTGGAGGGTAAAGGGGTCAAAAAGATCAAAAACGTTATCAGGGGAGTTCCGATCCTTATCTTTCATGGTGACATTCTCCCCCGGAAGAGGAGGAGCGGAAAAATAGGGCTCAGGTTCACAGAAAGTGACATCGGCTGAGACAAAGAATTTCTTTGATGGCGGATGATAGCATTTATATCCCTTTTGAGTGGAAGAGTATCCGACAAAAACACACTTAAGAGCTCTAGGATCCAACTTTCCCCTGTTGGGTTGGTGAACATGGACAAATGAAACACACCCAAATATTCTAGGTATAAGATTATTGGAGATTTTAAGCTTAGGATAAAATTGACGTAGCTTTTCCATAGGACTTTTGAAATCAAGGGTCCGGGATGGTAGACGATTAATAAGATGTGTTGCAGTAAGGACAGCTTCCCCCCAATAGGACTTAGGCATATTATTCTGAAATAAAAAGGCTCGGGTTGTATCAAGTAGGTGACCGTTTTTTCTTTCAGCGACTCCATTTTGTTGTGGTGTGTAAACACAAGATGATTCATGAAGGATTCCCTCGGTTTGGAAGTAGTTGGTCAATGTTTGATTAAAATAGTCTCTAGCATTGTCAGATCGAAATCTCTTGATTTTAGCACCAAACTGGGTGCGTATCATGTTATGGAAGGTAGGGAGAATAAAGTTCACATCGGATTTTTGTTTCAATAAGAATATCCACGAGACTCTAGTACAATCATCAATGAAGGACACAAACTATCGCGCTCCAGAAACATTAGGTATTGGAGAGGGACCCCAAATATCACTATGAATGAGATCAAAAGGATTTGAACTTCTTTCATTACTAAGTGGAAAAGATACACGCTTGTATTTCACAAGTTCACACACTTCACATGAAAATCTTCAACCTTGAGAGACTTAAACAAAAAAGGAAACATGATTTTAAGGGTTCGAAAAGAAGGATGGCCAAGGCGGCGATGATGGAGCCATAGCTTTTCTTTATTGGAAAGTTTGTGCTCAGAGAGAAATGAAGTGGTACTCTTGATAGGATGTATTGGTGTCTCAAGGTAATATAACCCGTCCTGTTCCTTAGCATGTCCAATTATCGTCCCCAAGTCCTGGTCTTGAAATGCACAGTAAGTAGGGAAGAAGGTTACATTACAACTCAGATCATGGGTCAGTTTTTTTATAGAGATAAGATTGGTAGATAGTTTAGGAACATGAAGAACATTTCTGAGTGTAAGGGTGGGGCTGATGTGAACATCACCTATACCAGCAACTGTGGTTAAGGATCCATCAGCTGTGGCTATTTTCCGACTACTAGGACATGGGTTGTAGGTATGAAATATATTGGGAGAATTGGTCATGTGATCAGTAGCACCAGAATCTATAACCCAAGAGTTAGCAAAAGATTTATCCGAGACCTTAAATCCAATAGAAATAGGAAAATTACCTGAATGGGCCAATGAGTTGGTACCTGAGGGTTTTCCAAGAGTGTCAAGTAGAGTTCTCAATCTCTTGATCTCATCCTGATTGAATTCGACTTGCTTAAGAGAGTGTTCTTCAATTGATTGTACACTGGACATCTTTCTTTTAGCTCACGCACCGGTGGAAGCAGCAACAACAATAACAATACTTGGTCAAATTCTTCAATAACAGCGATGAACGCCAAACAAGCCTCTTTTTTTTTTCTTTTTTTTTCTTTTTTTTTTCTTTTTCTTTTTTTCTTTTTTTTTTCTTTTTTTTTTCTTTTCTTTTTTTTTCTTTTCTTTTTTTTTTTTTTTTTCTTTTCTCTTTTTTTTTTTTTTTTTTCAAAGATGTAACAGTGAAGAAGAAGAAGATGAAGAAAAATGAAGAAGAAAGAGAGAGAAGACGCAAGAAGGGAAGAGAAGAAAAAAATAAAAAAATAAAAAATAAAAAAAATAAAAAATAAAAAAAATAAAAAAAATAAACGGGAGAAAAGAGAAAAAAAATAAAATAAAAAAAAATAAAATAAAAAATAAAATAAAAAGGCAGGAGAAAAGAAATAAAGGAAGAAGAAGATGAACAGTGATATCAAGAAACAGAAGAAGTCGAACAGAAATTGCAGAGGTCTACCAGAAGTTGCAGATGAAGAAAATGAACAGTGAGTTCAGAGTATTGAGTTCTGCTGAGAATCGAAAACTTTTCCTCAGTGAGTTCAGAGGTCTAACGATGACGATGAACCTATAAGTTGCAGAGAAAACGATGATGATGGAGATGACGCCGGAGAGATGAAGACTGCGATGTGCGATCCAGTTGCAGCGGCAACAGCAGCAGTGACAGCAGAGATAATATTCTGGCAGTGACAGCAATGAAGGCCACCAAGGGTATTCCGGCGATGAAGGCCGGCGATGATGATTTCAACGATGAAGGTCGAAACAAATTTCCTAGTAATAATAACCTAGGGCTCTGATACCATGTTAAAATAATAAAAGACACAAAGATATAACGTGGTTCGGCTTTATGGCCTACATCCACGGGAGAAGAGAAAAGATCTTTATTCTTATATAATGTCTTAATGGAGGGACTCCATATATATAGACATACAGGGCTATGTACTTATGGCTACATTTACAATTTTAGTAACTGCTATATTCCTTAAAGGAAATAAATCCTTAAGGAAATAATTCTGTACAGGAAACATATCTATCAACAATAGGAAACAAATCTCAACAAATCAACCTCTGGCAATTTCTCCAGCAATCCGACGAGTTCCAGATCAACATCTTCCCTCAACCTCATCGTCTACTGGTGTTGGTCAAATCTTGCACCAACATTTGGCGCCGCTTGTGGGGAACGACATTGCAAGTCAGAAACAACTCTGTCGTCATGAGTTTGGAGGTAGAAATACCAGTTGAGGTGGAGCCCATCGCCACGCCGGCGGCACCCCAGAAGCAAAGGGGAAGACCACCAAAAAAACAGTCAATGGACTCTGCTAAGAAATCGAGGTTGACTGCTAAAGAGAGGAATTTGGAAAAGATGACTCAAAACGTCCTAGAGCAGCAACGGGTGTTGAGGGAGGTACTCTCCTTACAATCACTTCACAGTCACCTACCATGTCCTAGCCTTCGACCTCAGAAGGGGGAGGAGAGTAGGTGCCGAAGTGTGACCTCGAAGAAGAGGTCAGTACCGGGGAAACAACCTCTGAATCGTAAGTCTTTATCTGCTAAAGACTTGCGTCACTAGCTAGACGCCAAGAAAAGTCACAGCTTGGTTTTCTCCCGAATTAGGTCGGCTCTTCCGGAAAGGCCGAGGTCGACGAAACCGACCTCATACAGATAGATATCTACAAAAGGAGCTGCGACAAGAAAGCTTGGTCTAGCCAGGTCGTTGCCAAGGAAGCTGTACGGATCTGAGCGTTCTTAAACTATTAGATCCGCACCTCGGCACTACCACGAGTATAATGAACTCCCTTCTCCCTTTATTGAGGATATACTCGAGACACCGCTGCCAAAGAACGTCAAGACCGCAGAGATCAGGACGTACAAAGAGAAGGTAGACCCTAGAGAGCACATTGAGAACTACAAGTCTTGGATGGAATTCAAGGACAACGACGACATTACCATGTGCAAGGGCTTCCAGATCACCCTTAGCGGGCTTGCTCGGAAGTGGTACCGGAAACTCAATCGGTTTTATATGTTCTTTTGGGCACTTAGCTCACAAGTTCATGAACCACTTTGCTGGAAAGAAGGAAAGGGAAAAGCCTGTGAACAACTTGCTAGCCATCAAGCAAAAGAAAGGCGAAACTCTGAAGGAGTACCTTGGTCTCTTTGACGGTGTACGAGTCAACTGTGACGATAAGACGACGATCACCGCTTTCCTCGCAGAATTAAGGCCCGGGAAGGTCCACTATTCCCTTGGAAAAAAGAAGGCCCAGACCTACGAAGAAATCCTAGATCGAGCAGAAAAATACATCAATGCCGACGAGCAAATCGAAGCAAAACAAGGGGTAGATGAGTCCCCGAAAAGCTCGAAGAAAGAGAAGAAGAGGAAAAGGGAATACGACTCAAAAGGAGGACAACAGAGGCGGGAAAAGATCCTATGCTGGCGGCCTAGATCAGAGGAGTAACAAAGTACCCCAAAACGTGTACTCCAACTACACGCTTCTTACTGCTTCACGAGAGCAAGTCCTCCTTGAGATCCAGAACAGAGAGTACATCCGATGGCCAAGAAAGGTGAAAACTCCTGCAAAACAGCGAGACGAGAAGAAGTACTGCTGGTATCATTGAGACCATGGTCACGATACCGACCGGTGCTATGATCTCAAGCAGGAGATTGAAACTCTTAATCCGAAAAGGTCATCTGAGGGAGTTCGTGAAGAATCCCAACCGGCAGAGGACTCCAGAAGATGACCAAGCTGGGCCAGTGGGCGAGACTAGAACAATCTTTGGTGGAGACTAGATCGGTACCTCGAATCGGGCTATGAAGGCTTACGTCTGGGAATCCAGGTCGGAAGTCATGAACCTTGGGTACTGACCTGAGAAACAGAAGCGGGCTGATTTCGCGATTACCTTCACCGAGGAGGAAGCCCAAGGCATACTTTGTCCACACGCTGATGCTTTAGTGGTCACGATGATTGTGGCCAACTACAACATCCGTCGAATGCTGGTCGATAACGGTAGCTCGACAGATATCTTCTACTGGTTGGCATTCGAAAAGCTAGGACTAACCAAGGATCAACTGAGCCTGGTAGATGTCCCTCTGATCGGCTTCACTGAAAACATCATGCCGGAAGGATAGATAACCTTACCAGTGACAGCCGGTGGCTCAAGCACAAAGTCACGGTCATGACCAATTTTTTGGTGGTAAAGTGCCCTACCGTGTACAACGCCATAATAGGACGACCATTCCTCAATAACCTGAGGGTGGTTGTATCAACCTATCATCTGGCTCTGAAGTTTCCAGCAGAGCGAGGCGTCGGGGTGGTACGGGGTAGCCAGAAAGAGTCCCGGGACTGCTATGTCACAGCTGTGAAGAAGAAGACGAGACATGAGGAAAGTATCAAATCTACAGAGGAGCAACTAATGCTTCTAGAGCATCCAACAGTTACTGACCTCGACCCCAAGGAAGAGGTGTCAGGGCTCGAACCCCAGGATAAATGGGTTGAGGTGCAGTTCGGAGAATATCCAGCAAGGACGGTCAAGATCGGTACGGGAATGAGCCCCTCCCTCACCGATCACCTGGTCGGTATCCTACGGGAACATGGAGATATTTTTGCCTAGTCCCATGAAGACATGCCTGGAATACCGACCAACGTGATGATGCACCGGTTGAATGTTGATCCGGAGGCCATACCGGTCCGATAGAAGAGAAGGGATCTCAGTTCCGACCGAACTCAAGGTCTACAAGAAGAAGTAGACAAGTTATTAATTACAGGCTTTTCATCAAAGAAGTACTATACCCAGATTGGTTGGCTAATGTAGTAATGGTCAAAAAACCCAATGGAAAGTGGAGAACATGCGTCGACTTCACTGATCTGAACAAAGCCTGCCCAAAAGATAGTTTCCCGCTGCCCCGCATCGACCAACTGGTGGATGCAACTGCAGGTCACGAGCTGCTGAGCTTCATGGACGCGTATTCAGGATACAACCAGATTGTGCTGAGTTGCAGAGATGAAGAGAGGACAACCTTCATTACAGACCGAGGTTTGTATTGCTACAAGGTGATGCCCTTCGGCCTGAAAAATGCCGAGGCTACTTACCAGAGGCTGGTCAACAACATGTTCGTGGAGAAAATTGGAGTGAACATGAAAGTCTACATCGACGACATGTTGGTCAAAAATGTGGAAGTGGCAGCTCATCCTACCGACCTGTCAGAAGTGTTCACGATACTGAAAAAGTATCACATGAAGCTCAACCTGGCAAAATGCACTTTTGGTGTGAGCTCTGGTAAATTTTTGGGATTCCTCATTAATCAGAGAGGAATCGAAGCCAACCCCGACAAGATTCAGGCTCTAGTCGATATGCGGTCACCTCGCACCTTTAAGAAAGTCCAGAGGCTCACTGGGTACGTAGCCGCGCTAAGCAGGTTCATCTCCAAGTCCACAGACAGATGCCTTCCATTCTTCAAGCTGATCAAGAAGAAGGCAGTCGAATGGACCCCGGAGTGTGGGAAGGCTTTTCAGGAGCTAAAGGCTTATCTAGGTTAGGCTCCTCTGCTCTCGAAACCCTTTCATGGAGAACAACTCTTCCTCTACCTAGCAGTTTTGGAAGCGGTTGTTAGTTCTGCCTTGGTCAGAGAAGAGCTAGGAAACCAGAAGGCAATGTACTACACCAACAAGTCTTTGCTCAGTGCAGAGACGAGGTGTCTTGAGATTGAAAAGCTGGCACTGGCACTCGTCACTTCAGCTCGAAAGTTGAGATCTTACTTCCAGGCCCACACCATACCACTGAGACAAGTGCTCTTGAGATCGGAAACATTTGGACGGTTGACTAAGTGGGCCATCGAGTTGAGTGAATTCGACATAGAGTACCGACCTCGTACAACTATGAAGTGTTAGGCATTGGCAGATTTTCTGTCTGAGTTGCCTCAGATAGATCTGCATACCGACCTGTTCCTTGAAGAAGCCTGGACGCTGTTTATCGACGGTTCTTTCTGCAACAGGAATGTGGAGCTGGAATAGTGCTCATCTCCTCTAGAGGTGAAAAACATCTGTGCGCTCTTCGCTTTGGTTTCCCAACATCCAATAACGAAGCAGAGTACGAAGCACTTTTGGCGGGCTTACGACTCGCTCTTAGTTGGGGGTTGAACAAACTGCTCGTCCATTGTGAGTCTTAGTTCGTCGCGGGACAGGTCACATTACAGTATCAGGCCAAGGAAGACATAATGCAAGCACATTTGAAAGAAGCCCTGGCCCTACTACGAAAGTTCAAGGAGTATGAATTGACGCAGGTGCCGAGAACAAAAAATACCTTGGCCGATGCCCTTTCCAAGTTGGCCTCCTCCTCAGAGGCCGAGCTGATGATCCAAGTCCTGGTGGAATTCTTACCAGAAAGAAGTATTGGAAAAATGGGTACTGACCAACTGGTCGGCAGCCTCTGCCAGGACCCATCATGGATGGACCCGATTCACGATTTCATACAAGGTGGGAACCTCCCCGAGGACAGAGTCAAAGCAAGAAAAGTGTAGAGACAAGCTGCAAGATATTCCATAATAGATGATCAGCTCTACAGGCGCAGCTTCACTATGCCTTATTAAGATGCCTATGGGAAGAACAAGCATGACTAGTTTTGGAAGAAATTCATGCAGGCGTCTGTGGCAACCATTTTGGCGGAAGGAATCTCGCGTCCAAGGTTCTTCGCCAGGGTTATTATTGGCCAACAATCCACAAGGACATTGTAAGGATAGCTTGGAAGTGCGACAGTTGTCAGAAACATGGAACCCACATCCGAGCCCCAGCGGAGAATCTCTCTCCAATCCAGAGCTCATGACCTTTTGCTCAGTGGGAGGTGGATTTGATACGACCCCTACTGACCTGGAAGGGTCAGGTCAAGTTTGCAATTGTTGCTGTTGACTACTTCACCAAGTGGGCAGAGGCCGAACCATTAGCAAAAATTACTGAGCAAAAGACCACGCGCTTCATCTGGCAGTCGATTGTGTGTCGTTTTGGTGTCCCATAAGCCATCATCTCTGATAACGGCAAACAATTCGACAACGCAACGTTCCAGTCATTTTGTGAGGACCTCGGTATTCGACACTTCATTTTTACTCTAGCCCACCCTCATGCCAATGGTCAGGTAGAAGCCGTGAACAAGATTATCAAACACACATTGAAGGCCAGGCTCGAGGAAAAGAAGGGAATGTGGGCTGAAGATATGCCTCAAGTTCTATGGTCATACCGCACCACCTCTCGAACAGCGACAAGAGAAACACCATTCTCCCTAGCATTCAGAATGGAGGCTGTCATACCAGTGGAGATCGATATACCGACCTTGAGGACCTCCTTCTTCGATGAAGTTAGGAACAGGGAGTCCCAGCGTACCGACTTGGATCTACTTGAAGAAAGAAGAGAACAGACACAACTCAAGCTAATGGCATTCCAGTAGAGGATCTCGAAGTACTACAACACCAAGGTGAAGCATAGAAGCTTCAAAATTGGTGACCTAGTGCTAAGGAAGGTCATGCTGAACACATGCGAGCCTGGAGCCAGTGCCCTCGGTCCCAATTGGGAAGGGCCCTACAAGATCATTGCAGTACTTCGCACGGGGGTATACGAGCTCGAAGATCTAACAGGAAGAAGGATTCCTAAGCCTTGGAATGCAGAGCACCTCAAGAAGTACTACCAGTAGGCATTAGTAGTAGCAGTAGCAGCTCAGTAGTTATGTTCTAGTATTTACCGAGGTGTTGGTTACCTCTAGCTTTATTGTTTTTTTAGATTTCTACAAGTGTTTGTTCAAGACTTTTCTACAAGAAGCAAAAGGTTTTGTTTTATAAATCTATGTCTACGATCTACAATTAAAAGTGCCTTGGGACTACCGACTAGATCGGAAGCCACCGAGAAGAAGGGTCCTGACCCTAGAATGCCTTGGGGGAACCAAACTTTAGCTATGTACCTACCGAGAAGATGACTACGGTCATGAGTGCCTTGGGGTATTGCCCCAGAAGGGCAAATACTACCGAGAAGATGGGTTATTGACCCTTAAAGTGCCTTGGAGCGGCAATCAACCGCTACCGAGAAGAGAACCTAAAGGTTTAGAATGCAGTGAAGGGTCGAATATTATCTACCGAGCTCACAACTCAAAGAAAGAACACGTGAAGAAATCAAGTAAAGAGATCAACAATCATCTACGACTCACCGACCTTAGGACCTAGCAAACACTTAGAGAAGACTAAGTAAAGAGATCGGCATGAAACCACAAATACTTTGGAAAGAAAAAAGCTAAGTACGAATTTAGAGTGCTAGGAAGTCAGGTCGGAACAAAAACAAAAAATTCATTAAGATTGAAGCAGAAAACAAGGAGGTACAGTGAAGGTAAAATCATCAAGGCACGCGGGCCCATTACAAAAGATTCAGTCGGGACTAAAGAAATCCTCTACGACTCCAGACCGGTGGAACGGTGTAGGATTTCAATCAGACTGACTGGCTCATCGTCGTCATTAGCTCGGCGTGTCTCTTCCTTGGACTTGACAATTTGAGGCTGCTCGGATGATGTGGTCTGGAGGAGAGCTTCATTTCCAAGAGGTTGGGAGTTCAAATCGCAGCTTGGCAGGGAGATTTTCCAACACGGTGGCGGGTAAAGTGGGGTCTTCAGTGGGGACACTAGCGCTCTTGCTTGGAGGTGGAGCTCTAGGATAGATCATTCTTACCAATCCATTGGTGTGAGGATTAGTGGTTCCGAAGGAGCTTGATACCCCACTGGTTGGAATTGTGGGTCTAGAGCGCACTGCTTCCTCTAAAAAAAAAAGGATAAAAGCTAAAAAATCATAAAAAGAAGAAGCAAAATAAGATTTATAGAACTCTATTTTTTTTTTTTTAACATGTGATGTATAAACTTACGTGTATTTAATCCATATGTCTCGTATATATATTAAGCATAAAAATCATAATATTTCTTATTATTCATATAGTACGAGTCAAGTAATTTAGATATTGTAGATCTTACTATAAAGTATAAACCATTCTATTGCATAATTTAATGAGTTTTAAGTACATAATTATATTTGTTTCAGGCTGTGGAGTGAACATTGAAGATAATCCTTTAAATTTTAAGTGAATTTTATTGATTTCTCAGTCATTGTATTACGAATTATATATAATTGTATTATTACAAAAATTCCATCTAAGTTTGGTAAAATTATCAAAATAATTTGTAAAACTAAAAAATCCTTTAATATATATTTTTTAAAACTTTTCAAATACAGAGTAAAAAAAAAAAAATATCAGTACCAACTTCATCTTTTATTGGAGCATATTTTTAAAGAATAAAGGTACAAAACTTTGATGTATAATTTCATACCTAAAGAATAAAAGCTAAAGAATCACTAAAAGTAAGAAGCATAACAAGATTTACAAAGCTCTAATTTAAAACAAAAATGAATTTTTAATGTTTAAACTATGTGCAATTAATCCATATATCTCATATATGTTAAGCATAAAAGTCATAAAATATTTTGTTACTACTCCTACAACATGCGTCAAGTAACATAGAGATTATAAATTTTACTTTAAACCCTTATTTTTCATAATTTAATGACCTTAAGTATGTAACCGTGTTTGTTATCGAAAGAAACATAAATCTTTATAACATTAAAATAGAAGTCTCTATACTTCTCTACAATGTCAATTTTTTTTACAAAAGATCTCCAAGTTGCATTGGACTTTCCTAAGTTATTTTAAAATTTTAAGGGGCTGAAGTTTAAGGTGAACTCAACTTTTTCATCCTTGGTTTTGGGGGGGGGGGGGGGGGGGGGGGGGGATCCTTGGTTTTGGGGGGGGGGGGGTGTTTTTTTTTTTTTTTTTCAATTACAAGGCTCTATATGAGATCTCTGTGAACTTTTGCGACCTGGACATTTTCCTGAACCTGCATTTGTTTTCTCATCTCTGAGATGTTCATATGCCTTTTTTGCTATAGCAGGGAGTTCACCCTTGTGATAAGAGGAGAACTGTCAGTGAATATGAACCCCTCTTTCCTGCAATTGACTTTTCTCTGGCAAGTAAATTTTTATTCTTTTTAACCAAGACATAAATCATGAACTTGTTTGATGCAATCTTTTGCTGTTGAACAAGGTTTCTAGTTTGGCTCATAGACGTGTATTATAAATCATGTTCTGATTTTTGTTCAGATGGAAAATAACGAAGACATTTTGTGGAAAGCTAATATCAGAGAAGCCAATGAAGAAGTTGGATCGAGGGGAATGAAGTTTTTTGACTGGTAATGATCTTTTTCTAAGCTATAGTGCACATTATAAAGATTACTTGAAATGGAGTTTATTTTCGGCATTTTCATCATATAGGACAGATCCCAACTACTTAGCTCTAGCTAGATGAATGGGCTTCACCATTCTACTTGTTCCAAAGCCAAATCTAAACACTAAAGCCCATAACACTCAAATGCTGAATAGGAGATGACAACTAAAGATTCCCGACTTTTTCCCTAAAACATATTAAGAATTAAGGTTCAACACACGATTAACCAGTACATGCTCTCATTGTGGGTAAAAGATAGGAATTTGCTTATATAAGTACGCAAAAGTCCAGTTCGGGATGAAAATCATGAAGTTGTGTATATAAGCACATGAAAGTTAGATTTGATGTGAATATTATGAATTTATTTATATAGGCACGCGAAAGTCCCATTTATTAGAAATTCTTTATATAAGGATACGAAAGTATAATTTCGGGTATAATCTATTATTTTCTTTATATATGTACACGATACTCTCATTTTGGGTAAAGTTAGAAATTTTCTTATATAAGCATACGAAGGTCCAATTCGGGATGAAAATCATGAAGTTGTGCATATGAGCACACAAATGTCCCATTTAGTTTTTAAATTAGAAATTCTTTATATAATAAGCACATGAAAGTGCAATTTTGGATAAAATTTATGAATTTCTTTATATATGTACACGATTCTCTTATTTTGGATAAACGTGAGGAATTTGCTTATATAAGCACGCGAAGCTCTAGTTTGGGATGAAAATTATGAAGTTGGGTATATAAGCACATGAAGGTCAGATTTGGCGTGAATATTATGAATTTATTTATATAAGCACGCGAAAGCCCCATTTAAATTTTAAATTCCAAAATCTTTATATAATCACACACAAGTACAATGTCGGGTATAATTTTTGAATTTCTTTATATATGCTCTCATTTTGTTAAATATATAAGCACATGAAGGTCGAGTTCGGGATGAAAAACATAAAGTTGTGTATATACGACACTCTCATTTTGGGTAAAAGTTAGGAATTGACTTGTATAAGCACACAAAGGTACAGTTCGGGTAAAAATCATAAAGTTGTGTATAAAAGCACCCAAAAGTACAATTTTCTTTGTATATGTACACGCTCTCATTTTGTGTAAAAGATAGAAATTTACTTATATAAGCACTCGTAGGTCCAATTTTGGATGAAAATGATGAAGTTGTATATATAAGCACACGAAAATACAATTTTCTTTATATATGTACACGATACTCTAATTTTGGGTATAAGGTAAGAATTTTCTTATATAAGCACACAAAGGTCTCGTTCGGGATGAAAATCATGAAGTTGTATTTATAAGCAGACGAAAGTATAATTTCTTAATATATGCACACTCTCATTTTGGGTAATAAATAGTAATTTGCTTATATAAGCACACGAAGGTCCAGTTCGCGATGAAAATCATGAAGTTGTGCATATTAGCACACGAAAGTAAAATTTCTTTATATATGTACACCATACTCTAATTTTGGGTGTAAGATAGGAATTTGCTTATATAAGCACGCAAAGGTCTAGTTCGAGATGAAAATAATGAAAATGTGTACATAAGCACACGAAGGTCAGATTTGGCATGAATATTATTAATTTATTTATATAAGCACAAGAAAGTCCTATTTAGGTTTTAAATTAGATATCCTTTATATACGCACACGCAAGTACAATATCGAGTATAAATTATGAATTTCTTGATATATGTACACGATACTCTTATTTTGGGTAAAAATCAATAATTTGCTTATATAAGCACACGAACATCCAGTTCGGGATGAAAATCATGAAGTGTTGTATTATAAGCACACGAAAGTCAAATTTGGCGTAAATATTATGAATTTATTTATATATGCTTGCGAATGTCCCATTTTGGTTTAAAATAAGAAATTCCTTATATAAGCACACGAAAGTGCAATTTCGTGTAAAATTTATGAATTTTTTTATATATGTACATGACACTCTCATTTTGGGCAAACGTTAGAAATTTTCTTATATAAGGACACGAAGGTCCAGTTTGGGATGAAAATCATGAAGTTGTGTATACAAGCACACGAAAGTACAATTTTTTATATATGTACACGATACTCTAATTTTGGGTATAAAATATGAATTTGCTTATATATGCACACAAAGGTCTAGTTTGGGATGAAAATCATGAAAATGTGTATATAAGCACACGAAAGTCAAATTTGGCATGAATATTATGAATTTATTTAAATAAGCACGCGAGAGAACATTTATGTTTTAATTTAGAAAATCTTTATATACGCACGCGCATGTACAATATTGGGTATAATTTATGAATTTCATTATGTACACTCTCATCTTGGGTAAAAGTTAGGAATTTGTTTATATAAGCATAAAAAGCTCGAGTTCGTGATGAAAATCATGAAGTTGTGTTTATAAGCATACAAAAGTTCAATTTCTTTATCTATGTACACGCTCTCATTTTGGGTAAAAGATTGGAATTTGCTTATACAAGTATACGAAGGTGCAGTTTGAGATGAAAATCATGAAGTCGTGTATAAAACCACACGAACTGACGAAAGTACAACTTCTTTATATCTGTACACGCTCTAATTTTAGATAAAAATAGGAATTTGCTTATATAAGCACACGAAGGTCTAGTTCGTGATAAAAATCATGAAGTTGTGTATATTGGGACACGAAAGTACAATTTCTTTATATATGTACGTGATACTCTAATTTTGGGTATAAGATAGGAATTTGCTTATATAAGCACACAAAGGTCTAGTTTGGGATGAAAATCCTGAAAATGTGTATATAAGCGCACACGAAGGTTATATTTGGTGTGAATAGTATGAGTTTATTTATATAAGCATGTGAAAGCCCCATTTAGGTTTTAAATTAGATATTCTTTATATAAGCACACGGAAGTACAATTTGGGTGTAATTTTTGAATTTATTTATATATGTACACAACACTCTCCTTTTGGGTAAAAGTTAGGAATTTGCCTAAATAAGCACACGAAGATCTAGTTCGGGATGAAAATCATAAAGTTGTGTATATAAGCACACAAAAGTTAGATTTGCCCCATATTTTATGAATTTATTTATATAAGCTCTAGAATGTCCCATTTAGGTTTAAAATAAGAAATTGTTTATATAAGCACACAAAAGTACAATTTCTTTATATATATACACACACTCTCATTTTGGGTAAAAAATAGTAATTCGCTTATTTAAGCACCCGAAGGTCCAGTTCAGGACGAAAATCATGAAGTGGTGTATATAAGCACACGAAAGTAGAATTTTTTTATATATGTACATGAAACTCTGTTTTTTGGTTTAAGATAGGAATTTGCTTATATAAGCACATAAAGGTCTAGTTCGGGTTGAAAATCATGAAAATGTGTATATAAGCACACGAAGGTCAGATTTGACGTGAATATTAAGAATTTATTTATATAAGCACGCGAAAGTCCTATTTAGGTTTTAAACTAGATATTCTTTATATCCGCACACGCAAGTACAATATCTGGTATAATTTATGAATTTCTTTATATATGTACATGATACTCTCATTTTGGGTAAAAGTCAAGAATTTGCTTATATAAAGACACAAAGGTCTAGTTCGGGATGAAAATCATGAAGTTGTGTAGTATAAGCACACGATAGTACATTTTCTTTGTATATGTACATGCTCTCATTTTGGGTAAAAGAAAAAATTTGCTTTTATAAGCATACGAAGGTCCAATTCGGGATGAAAATCATGAAGTTGTGTATATAAGCACATGATACCTACATTTTGCGTGGATATTATAAATTTATTTATATAAGCAGGCGAAAGTCCCACTTAGGTTTTAAATTAGAAATTCTTTATATAAGCACACAAAAGTGCAATTTTGAGTATAATGTATGAATTTATTTATATATGTACACAATTTTCTCATTTTGGGTAAAAGTTTGGAATTTGCTTATATAAGCACACGAAAGTGTAATTTCGGGTATAATTTATGAATTTCTTTATATATATACACAATTCTCTCATTTTGGGTAAAAGTTAGGAATTTGCTTATATAAGCACACGAAAGTGCAATTTCGGGTATAATTTATGAATTTCTTTATATATGTACACGTTTCTCATTTTGGGTAAAAGTGAAGAATTTGCTAATGTAAGCACACAATGGTCCATTTCGGGATGAAAATCATGAAGTTGTGTATATAAGCACGTGAAAGTGCTATTTAGGTTTTAAATTAGGAAATATTTATATAAGCATACGCAAGTACAATATCGTTTATAATTTATGAATTTCATTATATATGTACACAACACTCTCGTTTGGGGTGAAAGTTAGTAATTTGCTTATATAAGCGCACGAAGGTCCAGTTTGAGATGAAAATTATGAAGTTGTGTATATAAGCCCATGATAGTATAATTTCCTTATAAATGTACACGATACTCTAATTTTGGGTATAAGATAGGAATTTGCTTATATAAGCACAGGAAGGTCCAGTTTGGGATTAAAATCATGAAGTTATTTATATAAGCACACGAAAGTACAATTGCTTTATATATGTAGACGATACTCTCATTTTAGGTTATGATAGGAATTTGCTTATATAAGCACACAAAGGTCTCGCTCAGGATGAAAATCATGAAAATGTGTAAGTAAGCATGCGAAAGTCCCATTTAGGCTTTAAATTAGATATTCTTTATATATGCTTACAAAAGTACAATTTCGGGTATAATTTTTTAATTTTCTTTATATATGTACACAACACTCTCATTTTGGTTAAAGCTTAGGAACTTAGTTATATAAACAATTAAGCACACGAAGGTCCAGTTCGGGATGAAAATCATGAAGTTGTATATATAAGCACACGAAATAGAATTTCTTTATATATGTACACGATACTCTAATTTTAGGTATAAGATAGGAATTTGCCTATTGCACAGAAAGGTCTAGTTTGTGTTGCAAATCATGAAAATATTTACATAAGCACATGAAGGTCAAATTTGGCGTGAATATTATGAATCTATCTATGTAAGCATGCGGAAGTCCCATTTATGTTTTAAGTTAGAAATTCTTTATATACGCACAAGCAAGTACAATATTGGATATAATTTATGAATTTCTTTATATCTGTACGCGAAACTCTTATTTTGGGTAAAAGTCAGGAATTGGCCTAAATAAGTACACGAATGTCTAGTTCGGGATGAAAATCATGAAGTTGTGTATATAAAGCACACGAAATTCAGATTTGGCGTATATATTATGAATTTTTTTATATAAGCTCTATAATATCCCATTTAGGTTTAAAATAAGAAATTCCTTATATGAGCACACGAAAGTGCAATTTTAGGTAAAATTTATGAATTTTTTAATATAAATACACGACACTCTCATTTGGGCAAACGCTTGGATTTTGCTTATAAGCAGACGAAGGTTCAGTTCAGAATGAAAATCATGAAGTTGAGTGTATAAGCACACAAAAATACAATTTTTTTTTATATGTACACGATACTCCAATTTTGGGTATAAGATAGGAATTTGCTTATATAAGCACACAAAGGTCTTAGTTCGGATGAAAATCATGAAAATTTGTATATAAGCACACGAAGGTCGGATTTGGCGTGATTGTTATTAATTTATTTATATAAGCACCTAAAAGTCCCATTTAAGTTTTAAATTAGATATTCTTTAGATAAGCACACTAAAGTACAATTTTTGGTTTTATTTTTTATTTTTTTTGTATATGTAGACAACAGTCTCATTTTGGGTAAAAGTTAGGAATATGCTTATATAGGCACACGAAGGTCTAATTTGGGATGAAAATCATGAACTTATGTATATAAGCACATAAAAATACAATTTCTTTATATATGTATACAATACTCTAATTTTGGGTATAAGATAGGAATTTGCTTATATAAGCACACAAAGGTCTAGTTCGACATTAAAATTATGAAAATGTGTATTTATGCATACCGAAGGTCAGATTTGGCGTAAAAATTATGAATTTATTTATATAAGCAAGCAAAAGTCCCATTTTGGTTTAAAATAAGAAATTCTTTATATAGGCACACGAAGGTACAATTTCAAGTATAATTTTTGAATTTCTTTATATATGGGCACGAAGGTCCAGTTCGATATGAAAATCATAAAGTTGTGTATATAAGCACAAAAGCACAATTTCTTTATATATTTACACGTTCTCATTTTGGGTAAAAGATTGGAATTGCTTATATAAGCACATGAAGGTCCAATTCAAGATTAAAATCATGAAGTTGTATATATAAGCACATGAAAGTTAGATTTTGCGTGAATATTATAAATTTATTTATATAAGCATGCGTAAGTCTCATTTAGGTTTTAAATTAGAAATTCATTATTATAACCACACGGAAGTGCATATTCGAGTATAATATATGAATTTCTTTTATATATATACACAATTCTCTCATTTTGGGTAAAAGTTAGGAATTTGCTTATATAAGCACACGAAAGTGCAATTTTGGGTATAATTTATGAATTTCTTTATACATGTACACAATTCTTTCATTTTGGGTAAACAATAGGACTTTGTTTATATAAGCATACGAAAGTGCAATTTCGTGTATTATTTATGAATTTCTTTATATATGTACACGATTCTCTCATTTTAGGTAAAAGTTAAGACTTTGCTTATGTAAGCACACGAAGGTCCATTTTAGGATGAAAATCATGAAGTTGTGTATATAAGCACACGAAGGTCAGATTTGGCGTGATTATTATGAATTTATTTGTATAAGCACGAGAAAGTCTCATTTAGGATTTAAATAAGAAAATTTTTATATTACACACAAGTACAATATCGGGTATAATTTTTGAATTTGTTTGTATATGTACACAACACTCTCATTTTGGGTAAAAGTTAGGAATTTTCTTATATAAGCACACGAAGGTTCAATTTGGGATGAAAGTCATAAAGTTATGTATGTAAGCACACGATAATACAATTTTTTTATGTGTACATGCTCTCATTTTGGGTAGAAAGTAGGAATTTGCTATAAGCACACACAAGTACAATATCGGGTATAATTTTTGAATTTCTTCATATATGTACACAACACTCTCATTTTGAGTATAAGTTAGGAATTTGTTTATATAAGCACACGAAGGTCTAGTTCGGGGTTAAAATCATAAAGTTATGTATATAAGCACACGATACTACAATTTCTTTATATATGTACATGATACTCTAATTTTGGGTATAAGATAGGAATTTTCCTATATGCACACAAAATTCTAGTTCGGGATGACAATCATGAAAATGTGTATATAAGCACACGAAGATCAGATTTGGTGTAAATATTATGAATTTATTTATATAAGCACGCGAAAGTCCCATTTAGGTTTTAAATTATATATTCTTTATATAAGCACACGAATGTACAATTTTGGGTATAATTTATGAATTTCTTTATATATGTAGACAACATTCTTAGTTTGGGTAAAACTTATAATTTGGTTGTATAAGGACTGAACGTCTAGTTCGGGATGAAAATCATGAAGTTGTGTATAAGCACACGAAAGACGCTTTCATTTTGGGTAGAAGAAAGGAATTTGTATATGTACACGAGACTCTAATTTTGGCTATAAGATTGTGTTAAATACTAATAAAAGACACAAAGATGTAACGTGGTTCGGCTCCAAGGCCTACGTCCACGGGAGAAGAGAGGAAATATTTTCTTATTCTTGATGATGTCTTAATGGAGGGACACCATATATATAGAA